>BQKN01061129.1:0-15778 GCA_022839385.1 Asparagus kiusianus | reverse complement strand
CCCCCCCCCCCCCCCCCCCCCCCCCCCCCCCCCCCCCCCCGTTGTAGGTAATTTCCTTTTTTATAATGAATATTATTTAGGGGCTTTTTGATAAGTTTTGAAGTTTTTCAAGGGTTATTTATAATTGCATATTGTTAAATGAACTAACCCTAAACTCTCTCTCATTTTTATCGTACTCTTTCATTGGTTAAAAGTTTATCATCATATATGTTTAAACTTTTAACAGTGACATAATTTTACATGATAACAAATATGACTAATTTTAGAGAAAAGTTTATCATGATACAATTTAACCTTAACGGGATACAATTTAACACATCTTACCTTTGTACCAAGCCCTAATAAGATCAAAGCTTCTCTAGTCTCTACCCCAATATGCAGCGTTGAGCTGATGATTGCTAACCGCTTAGGTACCCAAAGCTTTGAGGCATTCCATTGAAACCCCTTAAAATTCTACTCTAAAGTCCTAAATAAATAAAGCCATCTCAAACATGGGATGCAAAACACGTGATTAAAACTAACCAAAATACAATCGAAGCAAACAATATTTTACCTATACCATTTTAATATTTTATTTTAAAAAAAACGTCATACATTATCTAATTCTTAAATATACTCTTCATCTCCTCTTCACCTACTCCTAATCCTAAGCAAACACATATATACACTTAAATTGAAGAATTAGATACGGGTGAAAATTAGCGATTTATAGGAACGATCTATAGAAAAAAAAAACTAAAAGTTTGTATTCTTTTGCGAGAGACCCGAAGTTCAGGGGCCCAGTGGGGAAAAAATGTTATGGTTGCAGGGGAATACCGTTAAGTTCAGGGTGGTTTGTGAAATTTTCCCAAGGGCGTTTATTTTCATGGATTCCTATATAAATAAAATTTAGGGCCTGTTTGTTTGATAAAAAAAGAGGGAAATCAAAGAAATGGAAAACTATTAAAATGAAGAATTGGTTTGGGAGTGTTTGATTGGCTAAAAAAAGAAGGAAATCGATAAAATGGAGATGAAATGATGTTAGTTGTCACGTTATTATTGGATGATGTGAGTGATTTTTTAAGAAAACTAGTTTTGATGTTGTTTGGTTGGCGAAAAAAATAAGGAAATGAATTATAAGAAACCTATTTCCTGTATTGTTTTCTTTTGTTTGGTTCATTCTTAAAAATAAGAAATAAAATGAGATGAGATGAGTTGTCATTGTATTATTGGGTGGTGTAACCCACACTTAAGAAAAGTGTTTTCACAACTTTTTTGGATGAAAACAAAGAAATAAAATGTTAATGAGATGAGGTGAATTGTTATAATATTTTATTGGATGATATGGGTGATTTGAAATGGTGAGAAGAGATGAGTTGAGTGATGTTTGAATAAAAATAATATTTTATTAGATATGATGGATGAGTTGTTAGATGAAAATAATATTTTATTAGATGTGATTGATGAGTTGTTAGATGAAAATAATATTTTATTAGATGATGTTGATGAGTTGTTGGATGAAAATAATATTTTATTGGATGTTGTGGGGAGTTTTAGAGATGGAAATGGATGAAATAGTACTTTTTGAGATTTTCATCTTTTCCATTTCCATTTAGGGGCTGTTTGGTTGGTTTCCTAAAAACCAAGAAAAGGAAATCGGTACAAGGAAATCAATATAATAATATTTTTATCCATTTCCATCCCTAAAACTCACCCACAACATCTAATAAAATATTATTTTTATCCTCCAACTCATCTCATTTCATCTCCTTTCTTACCTTTAAAAATAAACCAAACAAAAGAAACGTGTCACATCATCCAACTCATCACATCTCATTTTATCTCATTTTTAAAAATTACACACATCATCCAATAATATTGTGACAACTCATCTCATCTCATTAAACATTCATTTCCATCCATTTCCTAAAAAAAAACAAGAAATCAATTTCCTTAAGTACGTGTCACATCATCCAATAATATACCTCCAACTCATCTCATCTCATCTATTTTCTTATTTTTAAAAACGAACCAAACACAAACAACCTCAAAACATCATCCAATAATATACCTCCAATTCATTTCCTTATTTTTTTAACCAACCAAACAACCTCAAAACAAGTTTTTTAAAAAATCACTCACATCATCCAATAATAAGGTGACAACTCATCTCATCTAATCTCCTATTCTATAATTTCCTTCTTTTTTAAGCCAACCAAACAACTTCAAAATAATTATAATAGGAAATAGGTTTCCTATTATTTGATTTCCCAGTTTTTTTGGCCAAACGAACAGCCCCTTAGGGCCTGTTCGTTTATTTCCTAAAAACCAAGAAATTGAAATGGAAAAGGTGGAAATCTCAAAATAATCCATTTCTTCCATTTCCATCCCTAAAACTCACCCACAACATCCAATAAAATATTATTTTCATCCAATAACTCATCCACATCATCTAATAAAATATCATTTTCATCTAACCACTCATGCACCACATCTAATAAAATATTATTTTCATCTAACCACTCATCCATCACATCTAATAAAATATTATTTTCATCCAAACATCACTCAACTCATCTCTTTTCATCATTTCAAATCACTCACATCATCGAATAAAATATTATAACAATTCACCTCATCTCATTAACATTTCATTTCTTTGTTTTTATTCCAAAAAGTTGTGAAAACACTTTTCTTAATCTTTCTTCACATCACCCAATAATACAATGACAACTCATCTCATCTCATTTTTTTTTATTTTTTAGAATGAACCAAACAAAAGAAAACAACAAAACTACAGGAAATATGTTTCTTATAATTCATTTCCTTATTTTTTTTGGCCAACCGAACAACATCAAAACTAGTTTTCTTAAAAAATTACTCACATCATCCAATAATAATGTGACAACTCATCTCATCTCATCTCCATTTCTTTGATTTCCTTTTTTTTTAGCCAACCAAACAATTCAAAAACATATTTTTCTTTAAAATAGTTTTCTATTTCTTTGATTTCCCATTTTTTAAAGGCAAACGAACAGGCCCTTATTGGTTTTTAGGAAATAACCAAACAGACCCTTAGGAAACAGACGTCCCCAAAAAATATTTGCCAATCACACCCCGACACGTTCCCACTGCGAATGCGTGTTCCGTTCTTGAGTTTTCCTCAATCCCTCTTTCTCCCATCGCCCTAATTTTCATCGTCTTAAATTATTATAAAATTAAAAAAGAGAAGAAAATAAAAAGAAAGGGCAAAAAAAAAAAAAAAACCCTAAGAAGATTCAATTCGAAACTTTGGCCGATCGTCGTCGATTTTGGCTCCCTCGAGCTCAGCGATGGCGGTCGGAGTTTCTTCGCAGCTGCAGCTTAATAAATTTAGTGTTCGGAGGAAACACAGCGGTATAACTGATCAACTCGAGGTACCAGAAGAATTCTTCAATTTGATCATCGATTGAGTCGCTTTTTGATTATGTCAATTGATTTTCCTTTTTTTAATTTTTCTTAACGATGTTGTAGAGCTCGGAGCTGAGGAGCTGGCGCCATTTGCGTTCGCAGAGTATTTCGTTGTCATCTTCACGTGCTTTGGTAATCTTTGGCTGCAATGATCGAGCTAAATGCTGTTAGATTTTGTTATTCGAAGTCATTTAACTGTGGAATTAAGCATGACTGTGGCATTCAGTTAATTCTGTCTTTTTTTTAAAGCTAGATACAGGGCCGGCCCAAGCTTTTTTGAGGCCCTGTGCGAAATGATAAAATGAGGCCCTCTTCTATATAAATATTGAATTATAAATTTATTGAATTATATTTATTTTACAAAAGAAATAATACATAAAAATACAAAAATTACAAAAACGATGTTTTTGTGCATTTTTTGATGCAAAATCATCAATAATAGAATTTATATCTATCTTTTCCAACATATCCTTCTCGATGCATAGAATTGCAAGGTCATTCAATCTTTCTTGTAATAATGTTGAGCGCAAATATGTTTTTATCAGCTTCAATTTTGAAAAACTCCTTTCCGCTGATGCTACAGTTAGGCTTAGGCAATGGACATAAATTATTATTTAATTTAGTGGGCTAGTATTAGATTATTAGGCCCTTTTTTAAACAAACAAAAAACTTATTGGAAAGAATTAAGAAATATACTATGGGCATTTTTAAAAATTTGGGGCCCCTTTGAAATGGGGCCCTGTGCGGTCGCCCCCCTTACCCCCCCTCTTGGGCCGGGCCTGGCTAGATATCCTACAGGACCTGCTTGAATTATGTAAACTTGCATCGGGCGAGAATAGTTTGTTTTCTTATGATGCCTCCTTGAAATTAGAGTGGGACAAAATGATCAAATCCCCCTCAAAGTATTGGTGAACTCTCAAGTTCTCCTCTAAAGTATCAATTTGCGTATTTCCCGCTTAAACTATGTGTATGTGTCCGATGTAAATTCATTTCTTTAAAGATTAATTACGTGATAGCGTGTTTTAATTTATTGTATTTTTTTTTGCAATTTAGAAAAATGATTTTTCAATTCGTAAAAAAGGGTGAAAGGGTAGAAAGTAGTTAAGATTTTTTTTTTTTTTTTTGAGGAAAAGTAGACAAACTGATAGAAACACACGACAAAATGCAAGAAAACAGTGTTACGCCATTGTCTGTTAAATATTTTACTGCAGGCTCACAAAATGACCATGTTAAAACCGCAAGCATAGTTTGAGGGGCAAAATAGGTAAATTGATACTTTGGGAGAATACTTGAGTTTTCACCAATACGTAAGGATGAGTTAGTTATTTTATCTATTAAAGTGTAATTCAATCATGTAGATTTTGTTCGGTTGGCTCACTGTAAAAAGCTGTGAAATGCTTATAATGTTTATATGTTCTTTCCCCCTCACAAGTGTGTTTCTGGCATTCATTTTATATATGTAAATTAATTTAGATTTATCTTATCTGCAGCGACAGGATTTACGGAGTCCCAATGCAACAGATAGGATATACAGAACACTGAATTATGCCCCATGTAGATGCAACCGTTTCCAATGTCATTGTTTTGGTATGCCAAGCTTTTCAGATGGGATACCTCTTCTTAAGAATACCACCTTGGCACTGTCTAGGTACTTGTCTTTTATCTTTGTTCAAGTAGAAGTATGTGTAGATTGATTTCCATGCATATTGCTAATTACTCTTTATATGAGTATTTACAGTACATTTTCCTGTGTAGGAATAAAAGTTCCAACATGAAAAGACATGCAACAAAGCATAATGCAATATGTAACATTAGTAATAAACTGAATAGCAATAAAATGGCAATATACTTTTGAGAGAAAAGAAAGACATGGAGAACGCTTCTTTAAGAAAATCCAACCCTTGATGGTATTCTAGTAGATATGTCGTATTTAAAAGGTTTCCAAAGAAGCTTCACCCCATGCTTCATGTGCCTTAACATTCACAGGAACCTCCTGAGGTCCAGTTAGAGGCTCAAGATATGCGGTTTACTAAGTAATTTCATATGCTTTTTTTGGCAAAAAGTTTAGAAGGTTTAAGTAATAGTGGTGTACAACAACAAGGAATAGGACAAAGGTTTTAAGATCATCAAGGATCTTAGCTGTGGGAGCAGGATGTAGGAATTGATGGATGTCATTATAAGATGTACAAGAAGATGACTCGACCTTTTTATAGTGATTAGTGAAATATCCTAAAGTTGTAGAATCTTGATGAAGATGATGGGAAAAGATTCAAGATCCTTAACCATTTAGGAGAAGGTTGTTTATGCGATATCAATGATAAGGAGAAGCAAAAAACTGGTGGGAGGCTAAAGAATATGCCTTGAAAAGGATGTTGAGGAGTTAAGTTGGAGCAATTTGAAAGTGTACTTTATGACAAGCTCCTCCCTTGATTTGTGCTTAGGATCATAAGATGGAGGAGTTTGTTGAATTGATTCTTTCAAATTAGTTTATGGACCAGTATGAGGCTGAATTCACCAAGTTATCTTCTTATCTTCTTATATTGTTGTCGACAACTATCAAAGAGCTAAGCAATTTTTGAAGGGCTTGCAATGGCGAGATAGTAGCCAAATTTCATCTTATTGGCAACCATTGAGGAAGTGATAAGGAGCACGTGAAACATATTTCAAGTTTCACATAGTTTTAACTAGGAAGCATGTCTGGTTGATATGTAATTGTTATGTTTGCTTTTTGACATTTTATATGATCATTTTCCAGTTCATTGTGTTTGCTTTCTGACACATCATATGCCAAAATGATAGAGCAGCCTTCAACATAGAGACTGTTCAAAAGCACATAGTGTACTATCCCAATGGATAATAAACATTGTTCATTACTTCATCAGTCCATCATGATCTTCATGCCGAAAATGTTAGGATGAAAATCATGTGGTCAGAGAAATCACTTTATCAACTTGTCTCGAAATGAATAAATATTTAATAATAGATCAAATATGGCATTTGAGTATGACTGAAAAAATTTCTTGACTACATAATATTTTCCTCTTGAATGTGTTAGTGGGGGGATAATCAGATGCAAACATACGTATGCACCATTTAGCCACATTCAAAGGATGATACATTTTCCTCTTCTGATAATGATAGCGAGAAGCAAATAAATGCATACACAAGACACATATTTAATGCATTATAGCAGGCTTCATAACATCCTGAAGGGAAGTTTTCTCATGAATAGGTCTTATAATGTTCTGAAGGAAAGTCCTCTTTTAAGTCGATCTTACACTGCCCTGGCGGAAAGTCCTCTTGTGATGCAATTAGCCCCTGCAATCGGTATCATTGCTTTTTCTGTGTGGGGCTTGGGGCCTCTTATGCATTATGGCAGAACCCTGTTTCTTCATGTATGTTTTTGTGCTCTTCTTTCTCTTCCTCCTTATGCTATTAATTAAGCACTTTGTCAGCTTTCACTGATGAGCATACTATATTACCAATTATCTACAGAGGAGTGACATTAACTGGAAGAAGAGTAAAACACACTATGTTTTGACCTCGTACCTTCAACCACTGCTGCTTTGGACCGGAACAATACTACTCTGTAGGTCTGTTCTTCTTTTCCACCATTTCTTATATAAAGCAGTTCTTATAAATAACATGTTTTGAATTATTTAAATAATTGTCAGCTTCCTTATTTTGCAGGGCACTAGGTCCTGTAAGTTTATCCTCAGCAGCTAGCCAAGCTGTGAAGAAGCGTCTTTTGAACTTTGTACAATCATTGTCAACTGTACTGGCTTTCGCATATTGTCTAACGAGGTGATTTCCTTTATGTACTTACAATCATCAGTTTCAGTATTTCATTTGTTGGTCCTGCATAAGACTTATTTCATTTGCAATCTTACCTTATAGTCAAGATTATTAGTGAGGCATTGGCAAATTAGTTTCTGCATACATTTGATTATTGATCCCACTGTATATTAGTTGCCCTATTGCAAAATTTCTAAAATATGTTTGTTATTTGATAATTGTGGTACCCTGTCTGTTACTGGCATATAGGTGTCTTTTTCATAGTAATTCAATAAGTTCGGTTGCCTTTCTGTTTGTGAAGTACCCAGAGTAATGTTGTTGGATTCTGATGACATTCAATACTCCATGCTGGGTCTATCTTGGACTTTGGCGACTGCTCTATTTAGGCTTACTTCATTGCATGATGATAACTGCCAACCACTTCATGCTGAACATTTGTGAAAATTTGGAGGAACTAGTGGACTTCTCATCGTTATCTCAGGCAAGCTTCTGAGTCCGTTTTCTGATTGTTAAGAAATGGATCCTAGCATCTGTTTTTGTTACAATAACTAGTGGCTGCAAATATTCCCTGTACACCCTGAAATGGTGTTGTTATTAAGCTAATAACGAAGTTGTTTTTTAAGCTTCCATTTCATCTCAGAGTTTCTGCAATCCTCCTCCACTTTTCTGGTTTTTTTTTCTGTCATCTGTTTTATTGGGCTCTACTCTGGTCTGGGAAGTTTGGAATTGAATATAAGGCACAACACACCACGATTAGTGCATGCTGGCTGTTTCAGTGTGTTCTTGTTTTATTATTCCATCACGCTGTGAATTCTGGTGGTTATTACAGAGTGGCTTTTAATATATACATAATAGATATTCAAATTTTTACTTGTCACCTCATTTTAGTGGGACTTACGTGTATCTGACAAGGCAATTGCTTCTTTCTTTAATCAGTCTTTTGACACCAACAGTCTTGGAATTCACATGTTTCTTGCCTCCTTCTATTCTGGTTCCATCGATAAATTATATTATTGGATGGAGTGTTCTCACCATATCTCAAATGTGTAATGTTTTAAGGCAGCCATCCTAAATTAGTTTACATGCATTCCACTTGATTTATTGCAAAGGCAGTAGGTAACAAGGTGTGGAATGTATTTCTTTCCAATTGTAATTTTTATGATCAGCGGCAAGATGAGATATGCCTTTGCCTACATGAATATTTGTCTGGTTTCAGAATAATATTCTAGAGTTGCATAATATTTTCTAAATTTCTGCTTTGACCTCTCATCAATGCCAAATTCTATCAAAGTCTGTTCCACAATGATTTTGCCATTTTTATATTTGATTACTTGACCAAGCAATGTTTATTTTTTTTGCAGCTTGGTTCAGCAGATACAACAATTCTTCATGGAGAAGTATAGCTCAAATGACAGTAGAAATGTATGTGGTTGTTATTTTTGTATGTAACCAAAATTTCCATTCTTTTTTTTTTCCTTCATTTTTTATCATGCACCCTGATGATTCATGGTTTTCTGTATGCGGTAGATTGACAAAAAAGAGATAATATCCTATAGGTTTTTATGCTTTGTTAGCTATTTTAACTATCAGTAAATACTTCTTAAACGAGCCATCTGTAAAAGTGACCTAAACTGGTATGCATTTGATTGAAAAATATTTTTTCTGTTACAGCATCTTGTCTATATAAGTTTTGGCTAATACAAGATATCTCTACTTCCAGCTAATGATTGAAGGACCATTCTGATCTGTTATTTCATCTTTATGTTAGTTATACAAGGCCTCAGTGGGATATTCAGGCTGAGGTCCTTGGTTTATGTCATTTTATTGACGATTTTGTTTTACTTGATGATGCTAAAGAAGGAGCCAACTCGGAAGATAGGAAACTGTGGTCTGGAGGATCTATAATTAGTAGGATAACAATTGTATATAGATGGATTTTTCGTAAGATTAAGAATAAGATAAAAATGAGGACATGTTAAATGTTGGTGGTATAGCTGGATTGTTAGTAAGATTAAGAATAAGATACAAATGAGGACATGGTTCAATGTTGGTGGTAAAGGAGAATGAAAGTGATATAGGAGTAATGAGAATGTTTTTAACATTAGGATGTGGAGGGTAGGATAGAAGAATGCAAAATTAGTTTCAACAACAAGGCTTAAAAGAAGATGAGACTGATACTTATTTACTGGAGGAAATGGACCATAATGGAGCTCAATGAAGGAGAGTTATAGACAACCCAAATAATTGGATCTGCCTTCTTTAATTGGTCAATGGTCAATGGTCACAATTACTGATAGAAAATTTCTTCTCATGATAACTCTGGACCCCGACATTGTCCCTGGTTCTTGATTGTCAGTTCTTATTTTAGTTGGCGATTGGTAGCGGTGCAAATGAAATTTCATGCAATGATTTACGTTTTACCGCCCTTGTTATGCAGATGGGTTTCCAATTTGCTGGCAAAGCTGTGTACTCTGCTGTTTGGGTTGCTGCAGTTTCTTTGTTCATGGAGTTGTTGGGTTTTTCAACTCAGAAATGGGTTACTGCTGGAGGCCTTGGGACAGTGCTGCTGACCCTTGCTGGTCGCGAGGTAACTCAAGCTTGTTCATATGTTTAAACAGAACATAGTTACATTTTCCTTTGGCAAATTTTCATCTTCCTCAGTGTGTAGGATTATTTGAAGCGCTTTTGCTCCTTCGCTTTGAGCTTTAAATAGCACAATCAATGAAGTAGGTTTCCTTTCCTCCTGATGCTTCCTAAGACTTTATGGAAAGACCCTCTCCTGTCCCTGATTTTTTGGTTCAAGAATCTGTCGCCTCCTTAGAAGGTTCATACCCAGCTGATATTTATTCTTTGTTCCATGACGGCATGATGTCAGACCCAGGCTGACGAGCCCGTTGGCGCCATGTAAGCCATGGGACACATTGAGTGAAACTCATTGCTTGGCTCAAACCACCGCCAAAGTTGACTAGTCAATGTTGCACTTGACTTAGCTTGTAAAGCCTCTAGAACTCTACTCCTTCCACATGTGGGACTAAATCTTGGGATGTTACGCTTGTCTCCATAATGAATTTAATATTTATTTGTAAGGTCAATGATGTTGATTGTGAGCACTGAAACTCCAAATAGTGTTACTCAGTAGACTTTATGATGACGATGATGCTGTCATTTGAAACTCAACAATAAGTAATCATCGTCTTCTCTTGCAGATATTCACAAACTTTCTGTCGAGTATCATGATTCATGCCACTCGCCCATTTGTTCCAAGGGAATGGGTTCAAGCTAAAATCGAGGGATGTGAGGTTTCTGGAAAAGTTGAGGTTGGTTTCCAACTGTTGTTTACAGATGTCTGCCTGTGCTGTTCTTTCTTTAAATAAATCTTGTCGATAGAATCTTCATCATAATTATATTCCAGCTTGAATGTTTACAAGGGGGCTTTTCTGAAATATATTAAATGATCTGTCTGATGAATCTCTTTATATCTTTGTTGAAGTTGTTTGCACAATGTTCCAATTTTAACCTCTGATTTGCCTTAACAGCATGTTGGTTGGTGGTCTCCTACGATTATAAGGGGTGGAAATGGTGAAGCAATTCATATACCTAATCACAAATTTACTGCTAATGTTGTGAGAAATCTTAGCCAGAAGACTCATTGGCGTATTAAGACACATCTTGCCATCAGCCACTTAGATGTTAATAAAATTAATGTGAGGAAAAAAAATCTTTATGTCAGATAAATTTCACTTGCTTTGGATCCTGTTGACTTTTATTTAATGCTAATTGGAATCTGCATTTCTTTTTGGCAGAACATTGTTGCAGATATGCGGAAAGTTTTAGCAAAAAATCCTCAAATTGAACAGCAGAGGCTTCACAGGAGAGTATTTCTGGAAAACATTGATCCTGAAAATCAAGCTCTTCTGGTAAATGCAAATTGATTGGTGATATTTAAATATTGTCACATAGTTTACTTCAACTGGCTTAGACAACTAGCCCTATTATTGAGACCCTATTAACATCGTGCGACTATGTACCACCGCACATGCATGCTGTCCTTTTATAATGAAAAGAAAGTTTTTTTTTCGTTTTCTGGAACAATTTACTGGTAAGTAGCATGGATACAAACACCTGATGTGGGTATGACATGAACATGAACATGAGCCACGGTAATTCCTGAAAAAGCAAGGTATGGTATGCGGAAGTGTTAACTAATAATAATTAAACCAAGGACAATAACAACGACGACTACAACAACATTGTGCACGCATACTCATTTCATGCATTCAAGAGATTAGACACGTATTTCTGGTAATACAGTATATATAATGCCTACAAATGTGCTAAAGTCTTGACCAGGCAGCCATTCTATGACTTTGCAAAATGAATAAAACCTAGCACTTTAACATTATAGAAAACATTTAGAACTTTTAACTTTATAGAAAATGGTTAGACGTATCTACAGTTATCATAATTTTTATAAGTCAGTGTTTCTGTAATGGTTTTCCATTAGAGTACATACTTTAGTGTATTAATGAAAGTAAACTAGTATCACAAACATGTAATGTGCATGAAGAAGGGTATGTGAGATGTGTCTGAGGAATCTGCAACAAGTGTTTGAAGCACATTAAATGACTGAGAATACTTTTGAATAGACGCATATTCCGTGGAGTGTCCAAGAAAGCATCAATTTTCGACATGGGCGTCGATGTGTCCGACACAGATGCGGCTTCATAATAAAGTATCTGTGAATATTAAAGTATTGACACTTCAAAGTTTGCCTGGAACCTCTCTTTACTCCTGCTTTGACGTTCAGTCTTCATGTATTACCTGCAATCCTTAAGTTTAACTAACATTGATAAGTTATTGGTCATGTACTTATTTTCCTGCTTTGAAATCACGTTCTTGTTCAGTTTAATCATTAATAGGATTTATGAGTGTATTCTATGTAATTGAGTCTTGAAAGGGAAATTGTATGATCTCTTATATATGGTTTGCCTAAATTCATAGTCGAGCTGTTCAATTGGATATCTTCTCATGATAGTCAAAGTGAAACAAAATGAGGGGCAAGAAGGAACTACAGTTCCTTCACTAGTCCTGGCTCTTGCCAATTGGTTCCCAATTAATTGCACTGAAGCATATTATGCAATCCACCCTTCTTATTTGTTGATTATTATTTCTTGTATATAACTATCATGTATTCTAGTCAGTCTTTTGTACTCTTTTTTTGTTTTCTCACATATTGTTATTCTCCACGAACTAATAAAGTCATGTATTCTTACATGCTTTTTACCATGTCTCTGAGTTACTTGAAATTTAATATGTTATTATTATTAGTAAGCATAGATAATTTTAATTATCAAATAGAGTTTGCTACTGGTGATTTTTTTACCTTTATTTGAATGTTTAAAATTAAATAGTTCCTACTATTCTTTTTTATCTTTGTTGACTGCTTCTTCCATTCTCTTTAGTTCTTATTGTCAATGATAAATATTTCTGTTGCAATTAATTATTTAATTGTTAGTGTGTTTATCATTATACATTTTTCTTTTTCAGATTTTGATATCATGTTTTGTGAAGACTGCACGTTTTGAGGAGTATCTCGGTGTCAAGGTGAGTGAACCTCCCAATTGGTCACCTGAAGCCCATAGACCATTTCATCACATAAACTTTTTCACGTGATACGTTTCTATTCATATCTGCCGTATTCTGTTTTAGTGACTTTTTATATAGATTATCGTGTCAACACTGTACTAACAAAATATGCTGGCTTTTGGATGGAAACTCAAAAACAACAGGAAGCAGTTTTGCTGGATCTCCTCAGAGTCATTAGCCATCATGGAGCTAGGCTTGCTACCCCAATTCGTACTGTGCAAAAAATGTACAATGATACCAATATGGACAACATCCCCTTTTCCGAGACCATATTCACTCCTGGTGGGCGAACTAGCAACCGGCCATTTCTTCTAATAGAACCCACTCAGAAAATCAACGGCGATAACAAAGCAAAACCACGAGCTTCACCTCAATCAAGTGAAGAACAAGCCTCAAAAAGCACCATAGCAACTGATGGAACAATGCAGAACAGCTCTGAGAAACAAAAACCCAAGAAAAATTCAGCATCAGCATCAAAATCAAAAGGGAGTGAAAAGCCTCTAATAGAAGAAACACAGGTGGAGGTTGTTGTTCCTCCTACAGTCAAGAATGAGAGTGAAAAACCAGCTTCTTCTCCTTCAGTGACAAAGCCAGCCTTTGGAGAGAATATTGTTCTAAATGTTGCCCTTGAGGGCTCCAAAAGGACACTACCGATCGAAGAAGAGGTATCGGTGGATGCAAGTGAAATGGCTGCAAGTCATAACAGAAATGGGTCTTCTCCTTCAAATATTAAAGATAGGAAAGAAGCCGTGGACCAGAGAGACAAGGAGAGGTGAGACGACTAATAAATGCTTTGTGAAGCTGTTAAAGATGAAATTTGGTTAAGTTGCCAGATCATGGAAGTTGGTTACTTGTCGAGAGCCCCCCTATAGTATCGACTAATTGCGGATGGACCCCCTGTTGCAGACAGACCATGTAAGTGAATTTTTGGACTATTTCTTTACCGCAGAGAGAGAAATATTTTCTTGACAAATAGACCACTGAGGGTAAAAGAGTCAGAAAATTCACTCTGGGGTCTATCTGCGACAATAGAACCATAGGAGGTACCTATCCACGATTGTTGGCAATAGTACCGTTGTCTGTCCGCAATTAACGCTATTGAAGTTTTGCCTTCATATTGTTCACTGTATATAGTACAAGATCGTATACACATTTCTGATCAGAGGTCTCTCTGATTAACATGTTGCATCACAGCATCTCAGTCCAAAATCGTGTCCACTCTGATTGTTCACCAGTTTGTGAATTTACTGTTGTACCAGATAATTTGAAAATACTTTTTGTAGTTTATTTCCCATTTGCACCAGTTGGTTGGGACTTGGGAGTATGTTTCATACAAGATTCACCCTAGCGTTGGTTTGCTCTGGCAATCTGAATGCCATTTTTATGTTCTACAATGTTGGGTTAATTGTCGACAGACAAAATCTTTTTCTACATGCTCCATGCAAGAAAAAAATTGTTTCTTTGTTGTTCGTATCCTTCAGGTGGTGTACGTGATGTCAAATTGCAGAGAGGCACTTTGGTGTTTTCAGTGTTGCAAGGATATCCGTATTCCATTTATGTGGGCATACATCACTATATTACATGTATAAATAATGAGAATTCGGTTTGCATATCGTGAGGTGTAAGTGCTATGAAAACAAAGATAAAGTAGATGGCTAGCTCCCTGTTGATGTCAGTAATCAAACATGGGGTTATCAAAGAGTTTGTGAAGAGAGTAAGATCCTCCAACTCCTCCTGATGAATGATTCTGGGCTTGTTGTTTTGAACTCGTAAGAAGGCGGAGTTGGGTTCTCTGGTGATTCCTCCGACGATCAAGTTAGTAGATGATCTTGAGTGGAAAATATAGAGTTACTTTTGAGTTATGTAAAAAGATCAGAGAGAGTTACATTATACAGTGCCGCTCTTTTTATAGTGGATCTGAGGGGGCAAGAAGGTAACTTGGGCTGAGTCCAGCTAGGTAGTCGAGTCGGCAGACAGCTGACAAGTGTCGGGCGCTGGTGAAGATGAGCCATTCAGGTGGTTAATGTCAAGCTACAACAGTTGCTTGGTGCTGACGGAGCCTGATAAGTCATGAAGACTTTGTGGTCTAGAGCAATAATGACTTTGTCAGAGCAGTTAATGCAATGACAGACGACTATCGGCGCGGGGTTCGAGAAAACTATCACCTCAGTCGTCCAGCTGATGGCAGACTATGCAAGTTGTCGGCTGATATAACAGGCTGAGTGGGCGTTATTCACAGATACGACTAGTTGGGTTGGACGACAAGTATCGCCTTTTGACTCGGTTATGCGAGATGTCGGCCAAACAGTGGGCCGAGTGGGGTTGCTTGTGGAATCAATAGGGGTTGGCCGAGTAGTACCGCCTTTTGACTCGGTTATGCAAGATGTCAGCCAATCAAGTCGGCCATGTTAAGGCGGATGTTCTCTTGGTCTTGAATTAGTCGAGTTAGGTACAGTATAAGACACCTGTCGACTTCTCCGTGGAGATTAATATTTAGTATTTTTAGGGGTATAACACTCCCTATACACTATTAATAACCTTTATAGTTCTTTAAAAAGTGAGACTGTACTCATGAATGAGTAAAAAGATGTTATGCAAGTTGTGAACAGTGATGTTCTTTCTGCCTATTTCTATCCCTGTGTAACCCACAATCTTTCCTTAAAGTCTTTATCTTTTGTAAAGCAGCATAAAAGTTTTAAACTTTAGGGAATTGCTGTCATTTGTCCCCATGTGTCCAGCTGCACAATATTACCTACTTCAAATTAACATTCTGGTCTTTGTATATCCTTGAAGCTCCAAAGAAGGGGAGAACATTACTATAATATATATTAACTAAATACAACAATGAACAATAATTAGTGTAACAAGTAAATATCAGCAGAAATCAGACTACTGTATCTTTGCTATA
>BQKN01061128.1:8709-36630 GCA_022839385.1 Asparagus kiusianus | reverse complement strand
CTACTCCACTGGGCGTTAACATGGCGATCCCATGTCTCGTCATAGAGCGGGAGCTGTTCATCTGTCGCCATCTCGGCAGGGTTCATTGTAGCCATGTTGATCGTGAGGCCATCGAATAGGTCCCTCACGCTGACATCTGAGTCCCACGCCGAGGTTTCTGACGACTGATCTCCTAAACATGCATAGTCGGAATCTTCGCCGACGTGGAAGCATAAGTCGGACGAGGAGGAGGAGTAGCCTAAGCCTCTCCTAGTCCGGTTGAAATAATTCGAGGGTTTCCCCTTAGGTACGTAAGCAGGTCGGATGACCGTCTTGCGTCCTCGGCCGTAATTGAGGCCTTCTAGACGAGTGAGGTCGTACCCCATGTTGCTCATCATGCGTCTCGCAATTCGACTGTATTGCGAAAACTGGGGTGCTGGGTCTTCGTCTTCGGACTTGTCCCAGAGCGTGCGCAAGGGCTGATCGATCCGACCGAAAATAATGTCTTTTCGATATTTATTTCGGGCTGGTACAACAAATACGGCTTGCGACGAATCAACCAGCGATCCCCTCGTGGGGTACGATGAGCGGACCGGCATGTGCAGGGAAGGATCTCGGTAGAGTTCCGACCATAGGCCGTTGGGTTCATCGTCCTCAGACGTAGAACAAGACGACACATAAGCAAAGTTGGTGTTTTCATTGACGACAATCTTTCCCGTTTGAACAGCGTTGGTTACATGATGACTCTCGTAACCAATTACAATTGACTCGAAATCGTTTAAGATTAGATTGTCGCCGTACTCAGGCTCACTGTCCGCTTCGTTGCCGCTTTCCGGCTCCTCAATCGGCGGTTCGACAGGGTCCTGATATAGCAGAGAGTCGGTGAAGTAGTTTTCGACGCCTTTGAAGGGTTGTCTGTCGGCCACCACCGTCTTCACGCGCTCGTAGTCGTCCACGTACTTCAAACATTGGTGCAGAGTGGATGGGACTATTCGATTGCCATGGATCCACGGGCGTCCTAGGAGCATGTTGTAGGAAGGCTCGGCATCGATGACATAACAGGTCACCTCTGTCTTCATGTCGCCTATGCGGCATTTCAGGCGAATTTTGCCTAGCGGCCGCGTCCCTGTGGCGTTAAAGCCAAAGATGGTTGTGGTGGTTGAGGACAAACGCTTCGGCGGTATCCCCAAATGCTTGATCAATTTCAGAGGCACGATGCTTAGTGCGGAGCCCGGGTCGACTTGGATCCGATCCACTCTCGCCGATCCGACATAACCCGTGAAGTACAGTGGTCGATCGTGAGTCGTACTCTTGATGAGCATATCTTCAGGAGTAAAGGTGATGCACGGGACCCGTCTATCCGAGATCTGGCAACAATTCGCACATTCTTGTTCCGCCTCCGTCTCTTTCAAGAAATGGGTCGAGAAAGCCTCTGAATCCGCCAACGCCTCCTGTAGGGCCTCCCGAGTAGACCTGGATAGTCTAAGGAGGTCATGCATGGTGATTCGCGCCGGGATGCTTTTCAGTTGTGTGAGCACGTTGAACCTGAAAGGTTGGCGGCTTGAGCTGGGTGCCTCTGGATTAGGAGGGGTTGTGGCGGTTGGCCTCGCGGGAGGTCTTGCCGCGTTCTCTACCCTCGCGGGATATTCTTTGGCGAACTCTTTTCCAGCCCTCGTGGCGAAGACGTTTGTGTCTTCTTCGGAGTCAGTAAGGGTGGCCATCGCTGGGCCGTCTCTGTCCGGAATGGCAGAGACAACATTGCAATGTTTTCGTTGGGCCTCCTTCGGCGGTCGCGCGGTCCATTGCTCGTCGTTGAGGAGGTCTGGGTGGACCCACATTATCTGCCCCGATGGCAGGGTCTGTGGTACCAAGCCCTTCTCCCGTTGGTTGTGAGGATCGTCATTGGTGACCCTCAGAACCGCTTTGGGGATGGGAATCACCCCCGCTGGAGCATGAACTTCTGGGAGATCTGTTCCAAAGCTCAAGGTGATCATGTTTGTGGTCACCTGCTTTTGAACCTTCTCTTTCTTCAAGACTCCTGCATCGTAGAGGGCCTGGAGCTTGTCCTTGAGGACGTAACATTTGGTCGTGTGGTGACCAAGGAATCGGTGATAAGCGCAGTAGGTCGGGTCACCGGTTTTGTCTGCCTCCTCAGGCTTTGTAGCTTCAGGCAGTTTGATTCGACCACTCTTGAGCAGGGTATCGAGCGTTGCCACCACCTGGTCCTCTTTGAAGTCATAGTACCGTGGGAGGCGTTGTTCGAATTGCCTAGGTTTCGGTCTTGGAGCAGTCTTTGGCGTCGGAGCAGAGTCCACAGCCATGATCTCCTTTCCTCTTGTCCGAGGGGGATTCTTTGGCGCGGCTGGCTCTGCAGCTCCTTTCTTGGGCTGGGGTTCTTCGGCCTCCAACCTCTTGATCATGTTTTCTACTTGCTCGCCTTGACGAACAAGTTCTTTCCACGTCTGGGTTTCTACCGCGCCTATCTTAGACAAGATATGGATCGATAGATTGTTGCGACACATCTCGATAAGCGTCGACTCGGAGACTTGGTCCCGACAGTGGACAGACCGGTTCCGGAACCTTTTGACGAAGTCGTTGACCGACTCCGACTTTCGTTGCTTTTCAGCGAGGAGAGTAGCCATTGATACTTCGGTGTCGTCGTCGAAGAAGCGGGCTAAAAAGAGCTTTTCGACGTCGGCCCATGCTTTGATGGAGCCGGGCTCCAGCTTGCGGAACCATTCAAAGGCCACCCCCTTGAGGGTGCCTATGAAGAGTCGCGTGAGAATGGCGTTGTTTCCAGTAAGGAATCCGGTTTGCGCCATGAAGTAGTAGATGTGCTGCGAGGGCGAGCCCTTGCCGTCAAACTGCACCAAGCTGATCGGCTTGAACTTTGCTGGGTATGGGACCGTGTCCCATTCGACAGGGTAGGGGCGGACCACCCCCAGCTTGTTCATGTTTTGCTGAAGCTTCAGCGCGTTGAGCTGGTCCTGGAACTCATCGAACCTTTTGTCACGGGAGCCATCCCCGGTGTGCGACGTCCCTAGCGACGTCTTGGAAGAATAATCGGATTGTCGATTATCGTCATCTTCCGTTTCCATCGCCGGACGGTGAGGAGGTACCCACTCTCTATCCCCCGTTTGCCGAGGTAAGGGGCGTTGGATTCTTTTCTTCTTCTTCTTCTTCTTGTTCAGAAGCTGTTCCATCATCTCCCGCAGAGAGTCGATGGTCGCCTGTTGCTCTTCGAGCTTTTGAGCGACCGTCTGGTCATGGGTAAGGTCAGTCATGTGCACCCGCGCCCTCGCGTCCTGACTTGAGTGCGAAGTTTGAGAAGTGGCCGCTGCCGAGTGAACCTCGTCCTCGCGGTAGGAGGGAGGTGCTACGGCGGAGTAGTCAATCCCGCTCCTCATCCTTCTGCGACTACGGGTACGCTGGTATATGCCCTCTTGCTGGTGTTGGGCAAACCAGGGATCGAGTCCCAAAATGGACTCTGAATCTGGGGAATCGGAAAATGCCGTCTTGCCCTTGTCCGTCATGTTGATTGTGACGGACGAGAGCTCTGGGTCGTCAGTAGCGCGTCTCTTTTGGCGACAACGCTTTCGACGAGAGGTCCTCTGGTGAGAGGGTTGTCGAGAAATTCTCTCAAACACGGAAGGTTTCGCCGTTACTACGCATTGGCAGTCGGCGAGTACTGTGTGGATGAGCCTTTCGCAGTGGCACTGAGGGTTCACTTCGTGCATGGTGCGCTTGCGAATTAAATATTCTCGTAGATCTTCCGTGGGTGGTTGGTGACAACCCCCAGCATCGGAAGGATCACCCGGGTGAGTACACGAAGGATCTCTGGATGTGCTCTCTGGGGCACAATGGGTGGAATGTTGCGGCGTCGGAGTTAGGCGGTTTCGCCTTGACGGGCGAGTTTTCGCGTTTGGGCGAACTCTAGCGCGTAGGCGAGTTTCAGCCCTTTGTTTAGACGAGCTGGCTCGCGACGCGTCGCCTATCTCCTTGCCTTTACGCTTATCCGCCAAGATCTCATGGCGAGGCTCGCCGGCCTTCGAGGATTCGCTTTCTTGGATAGGCCCACTTACTTGGGGTGGTTTGTTCGCGTCAGGGATATGACCTGAAAAGCGAAGTCCGCCTGAGCGGGTGGTCCCCTCCTTCTCGGTTAGCGCCCCTGATTTGGAGGGCCTCCCGATGTTGGGCGAGTCGCCATCTTGTCTCTCGCTTCTTGGGCCTGTATGGTGGTTCAGGCCATTGTGTGAAGCGGAGGTTCGGGCCTTCTGCCCGACAAGCTTCCGTCGTTGCTGTTGGTTAGTTCTCCCATCGGAGGGGGAACTTGCGTGAGCAGCGGCGGGGTGGCTTGTGCCGGAACGAACTGGTGTCTCTTTCGGGATAGGTGCTACTGAGGGTCGTTTGGCGACCCACTTAGTAGACCCTTCCCCCCTGCTCTCGATATGGGATTTGGCCTCGAGAGCGTTTGGGGTGGATTTCCCTATTGGGACTCCGGTAGAGCTTTCTGGTGCGGGAGTTTTGGCCGTCTGAGGTCGGCTCCCGTGCAGAGCTCTGTGGCGCTTGCGGGACGCTTCGCCACCGGAAGAGGAGGAAGACAAGTACTCTTCGTACTTGGCCTGATCGAACTCGATTTCTAGGGACTCCACTGTCGTCCCAACAACAACCTCGTCGAACTGAGCTACCACCATTTCGTTTGAAGAAACAGTTTCTCCCACTGTGGTCGCCATCTTCTGTAGGTGTAAATTTCTGATTTTCCCGGGAAAGGGGAGGGATTTCGTTTGTATTTATAAGAAAGCTTATTACAAACTAAATCAATCTGAATTACAACAGAAGCGGAGGGAATGCCCTCCTTGTTTATATTTGTGGGGACTTTACGGTAGCTACAGGATGCTTCGCCCGGTGCTCGCGCCGGGTCTGCTTCCCTTGGATGGTTCGACCGAGGTTGTTGGAGAGCTTCAGTACTCAGTAGAAGCTCTGGGTGAAAGGAGTTCGAATCCTCTAGTTCGCCGGCGATCGGAGCTCGGAGTTTGGAGATTTTCCGATTAGCTGATCGATTCTCCTGTTGATCGATGTTTTTCTCCGGTCTCTCGATCTATCGATCTATCTCCCCTTTTTCTCTTTTTTTTTTAGGTTGCTGTAGGAAGCCCTTTTTAAGTGGGAGGGGGACAGTCCAGATGTCCCTTGGACCATGGGATGTGACCATGCACTGTCCAAAGACATCCTATTGTCCCCTGTACAACAAATGGTTGCTTGTGGGGCTACAGGTCGCGTCATGTCGTATAGGAGTGGGAAAGCCCCTCCTCGTACTCGTGACAGTGACTACCAGGCACTCGAGTGGATTTGGATATCTCATCGAACGCCGATGGCTCTGACCCTTCGCTCGGGGCGCGGCGCGCTGCATTTATGTGGATGCAGACGGCTCTGGCAACCGTCCGCTCACTGGTGCGGCGAGGTACTGAGTGACCATTCGGCGGTCCTGAGGTGCTGTACCCTTCCTCCCCTCACCCTATGTCTGAATAGGGGCGGGAGAGCGGACGTTGCGTGTCTGAACGAGCTTCGGATAGCTTTCGGCGCGTCATGGCCCTGGCCCTCCGTTCTAATGGGTGAGGTGACCTGCATTTATGAGAATGCAGGTCGGTCCGGCGTCTGTCCCGTTCGCTTGAATTGCGGGCGGACGTCGGACGGACTTGGGACGCTGTTTCCCCCTCCTGTCGCATCGTGGGAGACAGGGGAAGCTTGTCCCTGGAAACCCGGCTTTCGGCTTACGCAGGCAGACGTGGCTCTCTGCAAGTGGCTTCGGCACACGAGGGCGGATTTGAGTATCTCCCTTGCGGGCGGATTCAATTAGTGAAGGCGGATTCGCCTTGCTGGCGGATCCATGCGATTTGGAGTATGCGGCCAACGTGGGGTATTCGCGTGTCAGCGAATCCGCTTAGTGGCCTAAGAGGGGGTGGTCCTGTTCTGTGGGCGAACTCGCTTGCCAATCCGCCGCGGTAATTCTTACCATCTACAGCTTGCTCACATGGTTGCCATGATCTTTCATTGCTTATATTTTCTATATGGCATTTTGATAGGGGGAGCATTCCCTAATACTTGTTTGATACTCACCTATGCTTATTGATAGGGGGAGCTTTCACTCTCTTCATTCTTGGTGTTTTTCCCCTTTTTGATGTTGTCAAAGGGGGAGAAATATTGTGAGTATACATTTATATGCATGTGTATTATCTTGTATATGTTTATTTCTTTTCATGCATATATCCTTTTTGTAAATTGTTTGTCATCATCAAAAAGGGGGAGATTGTTGACCTTCTTGTTTTGATGATGTTTAACAAACAATTTACTTCTAATGTTGTTTGTTTAGTATTTGTGTTTTCGTATTTATTCTAGGCAAACAACGAGTTGGAGGTTGGATGGAATATGTGCTTCAACGATGATATCCAAAGGAGGTTGGCGGAATGTCGGGTTGAAGCCTATACAATTCAAGTTAAAGATCAAGTTCAAGCTTCATCCGCACGTGTACCAAGTTGAGCTACAATGAAGATCAAGATTGCTTGGGTAATGTAGTTTAGGTTTTATATTATGTGTGTTAAGTATCTTAAGCTCAATATCTATACACACACATTTATTGGTTTCTTCGTATATATATAGTTATATATATATACACAAGTTTTGGTTTCTATGCATATATATAGTTTTATATATATATATACATACATAGTTTTGAGTTTTCATGTTTATATGCCCATATATGATTTCATCTTTAACAAGCTTATATCTAATAAAATCATACTTAGTGTTTTGAATACATTGCATAGAATATGCAATTTTGTGAAAATATTGCATTCTTAGTTTGTAGACTTCAATATCAGTTTATACATGTGTTACTAAGTCTATAAAAACATTTCACAAAGTTTCAAAAGTTGGTTTATGTCAAAACATCAAAATTCAAGTATCTCATATTTTCATGTTTTGGACTATTTTGTAAAATGATGATATTTTTCATTTGGGAAGTCCTTTTTCGAAACCAGTCATTGTAGCATGTTTATTATCATGTTTATAAACATTCCCCAAAGTTTTACATTTTTTGGAATTTATTTGATATTTTTAAACAGCATTTCAAAATCAGATAAACAGTTTTTCAGAACCTGTCATATCAGTTTTCGGTCGACCGCACCGGTCGACCGAACCTGAGTTCGAAGGTTTACTGGGCGACAGAGAACCTGTCGGTCGACCGGTCCGGTCGACCGATGAAATTTCCGGTCGACCGACGAATTTTCTGGTCGACCGACGCTGTCTTTTTCAGCTTCCAACGGCTAGTTTTATTACCGTTGCTGGGGGCTAGTTTTGTCCTTTGGCTTGAGAGTTTTGGCTGAGTTTATTAGAGGGTATAAATACTCTTTGCTGATGTCTTTTCAAGTGGTCAAGAGGATAGTTTAAAAGATTTTAACAAGGGTTTAAACTTGTTTAGTGTTTGTTTAAGTGTGTTTTAAGAAGCTTTTAAGCATTTGAGTGTTTTGGTTTTGTGATTCAATTCTACAAGCGCTTGAGGAGATCATTTATTGGTGTTTGGGCATTCAAATATTCTCCCTCCAACTCTTGATATCTTGAGAAGTTTTCTAAACTCTATTTCTAGCTATTTTTATATATTTGATTATCATTGTTATTTAGCTAGAACTACATTGAGTTTAGTTTTGATTTATATCTCTTTGTTCACACACACCCTTTTGAGCTTATTGTATTTACATTCATAGTATAATTTGGGGTTGTGGGTTTGTGACTAAGAGTTGTGCTTAATTGAGTTCTCACCTTGTTTTGAGAACAATCATTTGTTATATTTGTGCTTATTGTGAGATTCACTTTGTAATACACTTGTACACCGAGTGAGGAGTGTGTGGTGAGAGTCGGGGATCGTCCCAAGAGGAGTGGTGTCGGTTGACGTGCCTAGAGAGAGGTTGTAACCGAGCACTTGAGGGAGACACGGCTAGGTCCAACACTTAGTGGGTGTAGAGTGTGATTGCATAGTGTTTATCGTGTGAGAGTTTTCGGTGAACTTGTAAACCGAGTGTGTAGAAGAAGTTCCGGCTTCCAAACCGGATTGTGTTAGTGGATTTCTCCCCGGGAGTGGGGAGCGGAGACGTAGGACGGAAGGTCCGAACTCCGTGATCATATCGTGTGTTTGAGTGTGCTTTGGCGCTTATTTATTCTTATGTCTATATCTCTTGTCGCCATTGTCATTAGCTCATTATTTATATGATCCACTATCTAGTTCATATTGTTTACCCCTTGTGTTAGTTTTATATCCTTGCATATATCATATAGCATATTTCATTGCTAGGATATATCACCTTGTATATTGCATATTCTTGCTCATAACTCTTTGTATATCTATCTTGCAAGAATATATTTGTTAATTAGTTTTAATTGGCATTTAATCGGATTAGATTAGCATAAGACCCTAATCACCCCCCCTCTAGGGTCTAACAGTTGCTTGCGTGGGATCTTTGCATGTGCCGGGAGCGCTTTAGCTCGTGAACCGCCGAATCACAGATCCTGGTTGAATCGTGAGGGCTTTAATGATTCTTCCTTAGTTTATCGAAGTGAGAATTGGAAACGATATCTTATCGAAGTAAGATAGTCGTTCTTCTTGAAATCAAGTCAAAGCTTGAATGTCAAGGAATGGCTCTGAATTGAAGAACTCTGCTCTGTCTGCTCAGAAATGTGCTCTGGTCAACCGTGGATCCTCCCGTTAAAAAAATCGATCTCGGGGGGTATTTATAGCCTCCGGGAGAAAACTGTCTTCCGAGACAGTGTTTACTGTCTCGCTGGTCGAGACAGTGTTTGATATCTCGCCCAGCGAGACAGTGTTTGCTGTCTCGCCCAGCGAGACAGTAAATTTGCTGTCTCGCCTGGCGAGACAGTAAAACATTGTCTCGGGATTCTTTAACTGCTTGACAGTTTCTTATAACTGCCTTCCCACGTTTTGAAACTCCGTTATTCTGGCAGTTATCAACGTAATTCTCGCCCACGATGTTTCCCACGTTCTTGAACAGTTAGTGGCCACGTGTCGACGGTTATCAAACTGTTTCTGAACTTTTAAACACTGTCTCGCAGGCGAGACAGTAAAGTCTGTCTCGCGTGGTGAGACAGCAAAGTCTGTCTCGCGTGCAAGACTTGTGTTCTTTTGACTTTTTTGGATGATTTCCTCTTAAGCTGTATTTAGATATCCTTCAGCATTTTTTAACGCCTACACTTCACAGGCGACGTCGAGTGTGAACAGCCTGGATCTAGCTGGCTAGGGTTTTCCTATTTAAGGGAACCCTGTGCACGAGATGAAATTGAGGAGAAAATCTCAGAGGCGATTTTTAAGAGAGCCTGGCGGCGGCTGAGAGCTTCTTCTCCACAGGAATTTGAGCATTAGATTTTCAAAGGAAAAATCTCGGTGATCAAGAGAGAGTTCCTATAGCTATTCAGTGATTTGAGAAGAGATTTTACAAGTTGAAAAATCTCACGCCTTGTAAGAAGAACAGAGAGTTTCTGTTGCTTCTCTTTTGAAAGATCTCAAGTTTGAGATCTTTCTCTTTTCAAGCTTGTAATATTCTTTAATATTAAAGGAAATTATTTGTGTGGCTCCCAAAGACGTAGGCAAGTTATCGAACCTCATTAAAACTCAGTGTTCTCTTTAGATGCAATTTTAGAATTAGCTGTGATTTTTTTCTTTCTATTGTCTTAACACAAGATCCTGTAGGGAAAATTTCGCAGGAGGGTTCATATTTGATAGGTGGTCGAATAGCTTGAATTTCTAACAATTGGTATCAGATCCCTTATTCAGATCTATGTGTGTAAGAAATGACAGAAGAAGACAAATCTAAAATTAAAAAGTTTAACGGATCAAACTTCGCCTACTGGAAGTCACATATGGAGGACTATCTGTACTAGAAGGACCTTTACCGTCCGTTGATGGGTAAAGCAAAATGAAAGAAGAAAGAGGAATCTTATTTTCGGTTGGCCAGCTTAGAGCAGAAGATTATGTTACAACATTCATTAGAGATTCGTATAAAATCTCTAACGGTACAATGGTGGTTGCCCGTAGAAACAAGACCGGTACCCTCCATCTAACTTCACATGCGAGTGACACCCTCGTAATTGCAGTAGGCAAGGAGAGTGCAGATCTGAGGCATAATAGGCTGGGACACATGAGTGAGAAGGGTATGAAGATTCTACACTCAGAAAGAAAGCTAACCAGCATTGATTCGGTGAAAATTGGTGTTTGTGAAGAGTGCATCTTCGAGAAGCAGAAGAGAGTTAGTTTTCTAAAGGGTAGAAGACCACCTAAAGTTCACAAGCTAGAGCTTGTTTATACAGATGTACGGGTCCAGCTAGCGTATCTTCTCTTGGCGGTTCAACATACTATGTTAATTTTATCGACGATCACTCGAGGAATGTGTGGGTATACTTCATGAAGCACAAGTCAGATGTGTTTAGCATCTTCAAGAAGTGGAAAGCCATAGTGAAGAATGAGACAGATCTAAAAGTAAAGTGTCTGAGATCAGACAATGGTGAAGAATATGAGCTGGAGGAGTTCAAGAAGTTCTGTGCTCTGAATGAGATTCGTTTGGAGAGGATTATTCTAGGGACGCCGCAATAGAACGACGTAGCAGAAAGAATGAACAGAACGCTGACAGAGCATGCGAGGAGCATGCGTTTACATGCAGGTCTACTCAAAACTTTTTGGGCAGACACGGTGTATACAGTAGCATACCTGATAAATCACAGCCCATCAATTCTATTGAACTTTGGATTTTTGGAAGATGTTTGGAGTGGCAAGAAGGTTAATCTCTCATACTTGAGAGTCTTTGGTTGTGTGGCATATGTCCACATCAGTGATCATGGTAGAGACAAGCTGCAAGCTAAGTCACTGAAGTGTACATTCATTGGGTACGACATTGATGAGTTTGGGTATCGTCTTTGGGATGAGAAGAATAGGAAAATCATTAGGAGCCGAGACATCATATTCAATGAGGATGTGATGTACAAGAACAGGGAAAATGCTAAGGCTAGCCAAAGCAGTGGGAGCAACACTACAGATGCGGGCGCATCCGAGTACATGGATTTGAAGGAACTTCCAGATGGGGCAGATAATGTCAATTCTGACTGAAGAACAGAGGAGACTCCAGGTGCAGAACCGACTACCTAGGACGAGGAGCTTAGGAGGTCATCTAAGGTACCCAAACCAAATCCCAGATATCTCTCATCACTAGACTACCTACTCTTGACAGATAGCGGAGAACCAGAATGCTATGCAAGTGAGCGAATCTCAGCAGTGGGAGCATGCAATGTAAGAAGAGATGGATTCTCTCCACTCTAAAGAGACATGAGAGTTATCCCCGCTACCTGCATAAAAGAAAGCCTTACATAACAAGTGAGTCTACCGGGTTAAGCAGGAGAGTGATGAAAGGAAGAGATACAAGGTCAGATTAGTCGTGAAGGGGTTCCAATAGTGGGAAGGAGTGGATTATATGAAGATATTTTTTCTCATTGTAAAGCACACAACCATCAGGGTAGTGCTAAGCTTGGTAGCTAACGAAAATCTCTACCTTAAGCAGTTAGATGTGAAGACTGCTGTATGTAGGAAAATTGCAATGAAAAGAATAAAAGAAAATTGAATTGAATTCCTTTAATTCCGATTATAACTTGATTACAAAAGAGAAGAAAACAAATTGGGTTTTCTCCTTTGTTTAAAACTGGGTTCTTCACGGTGGCGATGGAATGCCTCCCTCGAATGCTCGCGTCGAGTTTGCTCTCCGTTGACGATCCGACGTTTTGATTCACTGGAACGATGTCTTCTCCTCACGATTTGACGTTGTGGAGAACTTGCATGGTGAGTTTGAAACTCTTGATGAGTTGATAACTCTGAACGAGTTGGAAACTCTGTAAAAGAGTTGTTTTGAACCGAAAGTTCGGTTAATAAGCCAAGGATCAAAGCCTCTTGATCTCGGTTGCTAAAGAATGCTTCCAGATCCGATGATTGAAGAAGCTCTTGTTGCCGATCTCTGGATCCGAGAATGCTCCAAAGCTCCTGTGGCTCGCCTAGAAACTCCAACTGACCGAACCTTTAACTCAGTTGAGTTTTCTCCTTTTTATAGGGGATTAGGGGGGTGTAACCGCCCCTTAAATCTCTCCTAAGTGGGGTGTAACTGACCCCTTAATCCGCTCCCAAGTGGGGAGGAAATCCCTCAGATCGTGGGGAAAACGGTTCCTGCAACCGTTCAGCTCGTGCTTGAACGAGTCAAACGCCCACCTTGGCGTTCAGGACCCTAACCTCACGTCTTAGAATCGAGACGCGAGGTTGGGTGTTGGCTGAACACCAATGAACGCGAGGGTCGCTCGCGTTTGACTTGTTGTAGCTTAGAAACGCGGGGGTCGATGTTTGGTTGAATCCCACGTACGCGAGGGTCGCTCGCGTTTAGCTTGTTGTAACGCGGGTTCGACCCTAGCGTTTTGATGTTGTAACGCGGGTTCGACCCTGGCATTTTACTGTTGTAACGCGGGTTCGACCCTGGCGTTTTACTGTTGTAACGCGGGTTCGACCCTGGCGTTTTACTGTTGACACAGGGGGATGACCTCCGCGTTTTGGTGTTGATACACGGGGAGGACCTCCGCGTTTTGGTGTTGAAGAGATTATCACCAAGTAATCTCTTTTGTCATAGCGTTGCAAAGATCATTATCTTATAATCTTCGTCTTAGCTCCTTGAGAATATAAGAGTCGTCAGATTGTAACTCCCGATGTTGATTGTGAAGGCCGTTGATTAGAGCTTTCATCAGTTGTCGTGAAGGTCGTCAGATTGTAACCTTCAGCGATCTATGTGAAAGTCTTCAAATTGTAGCCTTCTGGAAGTCGCCAGATTGTAACTTCCATCATCGGTATTTGATGGAGGATAAGCTATCTATTGTGATTTTTAGACAGCCTACAACTGCCTTTCTTCATGGTGACTTGGATGAAAAAATCTACATGAAACAGCATGTTAGCTTTATTGAAGAAGAAAAGGAAGAGATGGTGTGTAGGCTCAAGAAGAGCTTATACGGATTGAAAAATCCCCAAGACAGTGGTATAAGAAATTTGATAACTTCATGCAGAGCAATGGCTATGGAAGAAGCAACT
This sequence comes from Asparagus kiusianus, assembly GCA_022839385.1. Taxonomy (NCBI): domain Eukaryota; kingdom Viridiplantae; phylum Streptophyta; class Magnoliopsida; order Asparagales; family Asparagaceae; genus Asparagus; species Asparagus kiusianus. Next base: position 23,486 of record BQKN01061128.1, on the reverse strand, counting down.
CAGATCATTGCTGTTACTTCAAGAGGTTCGAGTCTATCTATATCGTGTTATGGTTGTATGTTGATGACATGTTAGTTGCAGGACCGTGTTTACAGGAGATAAACAAGCTGAAGAAGCCGTTAGCAAAAGAGTTTGCCATAAAAGATTTGGGTGCAGCGAAGTAGATTCTTGGGATGCGGATCAATCGAGATGCGGCTGAGGGGATGCTGAAGTTGAGTTAGTCTGAATACATTAAGAAAGTACTTCAGAGATTCAACATGTAGAATGCTAAGGTCGTTAGCACGCCCCTTGGAAGCCAGTTTAAGTTATCTGGAGAACAATCACCCAAGACTGATGCAGAGAAGGAGTACATGAGAAAGGTGCCTTATTCATCAGCTATTGATAGTCTGATGTACGCAATGATTTGCACGATGTCGGATATTGCCCATGTAGTGGGAGTTGTGAGCAGGTTTGGAAGCAACCTAGGAAAACAACATTGGGAGACCGTGAAGTGGATATTACGATATCTGAGAGGGACTACGAATATGCCATTGTGTTTCGGGAGAAAGGAGTCAGCACTGCAAGGACACATGGATGCAGATTTTGTTGGTGATCATGATACAATACGAAGCATCACATGGTATGTTTATACTTTAGGGTCGACAGTAGTAAGCTGGATCTCACATTTGCAGAAGATTGTGATGTTGTCCACAACTGAGGCAGAGTATGTCACCGTGACCGAGACGAGCAAGGAAATAATTTGGTTAATCGGGTGCCTGGAAGAGTTGGGTCTAAAGCAGGGGAACAAAGTTCTTTATTGTGATAGCCAGAGTGCTATACACCTTGCCAAGAAACCAATATTTCATATCAGACGAAGCACATCGAGTTACGTTACTACTTCATACGCTTGATGATTGAGGACAAAAAGTTGTAGCTAGAGAAGATTTTAAGGAGTTAAAATCCTGCAGATATGTTAACTAAGGCTGTCACCATTCAGAAACTAGAGTTGTGCGCAACTTCAGTTAGCCTTCATGCATAAGAGATGAGGGCGGAGCCACACGATGAGAATATGCTTGCTAAGAGAGCTTGCTGACGACGGTTTGATCTCCAAGTGAGAGATTATTGGAATTAGGTGTAGACCCAAACCTGTCAGGTGGCGAGCTCAGGCGAGGTTGAAGGCGAGCTGAAGGTGAGCTTCAGGCGAGGTCATTGACTACAGGAGAGGTTGAGCGCTATAGACGAGCTCGATGGTGCAGGCGAGGTCTGGGATTTGCATGCGAGGTCATGATCAGGCGAGCTCGAGCAGGACTTCTCCAAGCAAGGTCGTGGCTGGTTGCAGGAGAGCCTAAAGAGGGCTAACAGGCAAGCTCGAGTGGGCAATTCACAGGCGAGCTTGAGCGACTTCTTCACAGGCGACGTCAAGTGCGAACAGCCTGGATCTAGCTGGCTAGGGTTTTCCTATTTAAGGGAACCCTGTGCACGAGATGAAATTGACGAGAAAATCTCAGAGGCGATTTTTAAGAGAGCCTGGCGGCGGCTGAGAGCTTCTTCTCCACAGGAATTTGAGCATGAGATTTTCAAAGGAAAAATCTCGGTGATCAAGAGAGAGTTTCTATAGCTATTCAGTGATTTGAGAAGAGATTTTACAAGTTGAAAAATCTCACGCCTTGTAAGAAGAACAGAGAGTTTCTGTTGCTTCTCTTTTGAAAGATCTCAAGTTTGAGATCTTTCTCTTTTCAAGCTTGTAATCTTCTTTAATATTAAAGGAAATTATTTGTGTGGCTCTCGAGGACATATAGGCAGGTTGTCGTACCTCGTTAAAACTCGATGTTCTCTTTAGATGTAGTTTTAGAATTAGCTGTGATTTTTTCTTTCTATTGTCTTAACACAAGACCTGGTAGGAAAAATTCTGTAGGAGGGTTCATATTTTACAGGAGGTCGAATAGCTTGAATTCCTAACACTCGGGATTAAGGATTTTGGTATGTAGAAGAAGAGCTAGATTTTTCATACCTCACCTTGTGGTAGTTTTTTTTGGACCCTTTTTTTGGTGCTTTTGTCACAAACGGGAGTTGAACCTAGGCTCCCAACAATGAAGCTATATGACCTATTAGGCTGCCCCCCCCCCCCCTTATTTGAAGGGTTAGAGTGTTTGGAGTGTTTGTATTTGTATTCATTTAAAATATTCAAATTCAAATAAGAACATAAACATATTTTGAGCATTTATCGAATCGTTACATACGTCACTAACAATTCATAGTTTATGAATATTAAACTATTTTAATTAAAAAGATATTTTTATTTGGCTAGAAAAGGGAAAATTGTGTCAATGCCTCAAATTTAAGAACCACATAAGACTAACCCTTGCAATATTTTTCCCATGTGATTCAACCCCCAAATCCAAATCTATGTGATTCAGCCATTATTTAGCTATTTTTCCCTGCTAACTAAGCATAGAGAGAGAAGAAGAAAAATCCTAAACTTCCCTCATCTCCTCCACTCTTTTCTATTCCCTCCTTCTCTCCTCTCCTCTCCTCCTCTCTCCCAACTCATCTCCTTCATCCTCTCTCCCTCTTCCTCCTTCTTTTTCTGAGACACCGACATCCCCCTCTGTCACCACCAAACTTAGGTGCACGCTCCGGCCATGTTGTTGATACGGGGGTATATTACTTAGAAAAACCCAATATTATTCGCTCCTTTTCTCCCACTAATTTTCCCCGTCCTCTCTTTCTTTTCCCCCAAAACTAAAAAAATCCATAATTTGGTCGGCAATTGCGAAACCCTTGAATTTAGAGTCCTTGTCAGATGATCTGTCAAATAACAGATCGGTCCCTGACACTAGAGGTGAAGAGGTAGCGAAGAACGAGGCAGAGGATGCGGTGCTGATGGAGGACGAAGAGAAGCTCGAGGCCGTCGCAAGTTCCACAAGATCTCTAAGCTATCAGTTTTTTAAAGAAATTTATAATTTCTATTTGAACATCGTGAAAAGATGAAAATTTAAAGAAATACCGGCTACATATGATTTTTGTTTGATAATTTTTGATGTTAAGTTCAAGCCAAAGGTAGTATATTAAGTCTAATGAGTTGGAAGTGAAGTCCAAAGACCTATTAGGTTGAATAATAAGTTCAATTGCTTGTATGTTAAGTTTATTATGTTGAATAATAAGTTTAATTTTGTTGAATTTTAAGTGTAATGGATTATATATTAAGTCTAATTTGTTAAATGTTAAGTGTAATTTGTTACATGTTAGGTCTAACGTGCTGTATGTTAAGTCTAATTGATGTGATGTTAATTCTAATTGATTGAATGTTAAGTCTATAGAGTTGAAGTCCAAGGGCTTGTATGTTAAGTCTATTGAGTTGAATAATAAATCTAAAGGTAGTATGTTAAGTCTAATGTGTTGTATGTTAAGTCTAATGTGTTGTATGTTAAGTCTAATTAGTATGATGTTAATTCTAATTGGTTGAATGTTAAGTGTATAAAGTTGAATATAATCCATTAGACTCAACAAATAATAAATTATACTTAACATTCAAAAAATTAGGCTTAATATATAATCCATTACACTTAACATTTCACATTTAGACTCATTATTCAATCCAATAGACTTAACATACAAGCTCTTGGACTTCATTTCCAACTCATTAGACTAAACATAAAACCAATTTGAGTTAACAAACGAGACATAAAATTTAATAGATTAGACTTGACAATCTTCTTATTAGACTTAACATTCAATTTATTAGACTTGACATTCCTCTAATTAGAATTAACATTCAACAGATTAGACTTGACTTTCCTCTCAATTAGAACTAACATCAGACAGTTTAGACTTAATATTATTTTCATTACAAATAACATGCTTTTCTTTAGATAAAAAATATCTTTCAATTAGGCTTAACATTTTACCGATTAGACTTAATATCCAACTCTATAGACTTAACATCAGATAGTTTAGATTAATATTATATCCATTATAAATAACATGCTTTTTATTAGATAAAAATGTCTTTAAATTAGGCTTAACATTTAACCGATTAGACTTAATATTCAACTCTATAGAATTAACATTCAACCAATTAGAATTAACATCACGCCAATTAGACTTAACATACAATGCATTAGCTTAACATGTAACAAATTACCCTTAATATTTAAGAAATTAGAATTATTATATAATCCATTATACTTAACATTTTATCTTTAGACTTATTATTCAACCTAATAGACTTAGCATACAAGTCATTAGACTTAATATTCAATCAATTAGGATTAACATCACGCTAATTAGACTTAACATACAACACGATAGACTTAACATGTAACAAATTATACTTAACATTTAACAAATTAGACTTATTATTCAACCCAATATACTAAATATATAAATCCTTAGACTTCACTTCCAACTCATTAGACTTAATATTCCACCTTGGACTTGAACTTAAAATAAAACTATCAAACAAAAATCACATTTAGCTAGTATTTCTTTAAATTTTCATCTTTTTTACGATGTTCAAATAAAAATTACAATTTTTTAAAAAAAAACCCAATAGCTTTGGAGGTCTTGTGGAACTTGCAACGGCCTCGAGCTCCTCCTAATCTTCCTCCAGCATTGCCTCGTTCTTTGCCACCTCTTTGCCTTTAGTTTCGGAGACCGATATGTTGTTTGATGGATCCTTCGATGAGAACTCCGATGAATTTAAGGGTTTTACCATTGCCAGTTAAATTAGGGCTTTTTTGTTTTGGGGGGAAAGAAATAGAGAGCGGGGAAAATTAGTGGGAAAAAAGGAGCGAACAATATTTAGGTTTTTCTAAGTAATGTAGCTCTAGATCAACAACATGGTCGGAGTGTGCACCTAAGTTCGATAGTGGTGGAGGAGGATGTCGGTGTCTGAGAGAAAAATAAGGAAGAGGGAGAGAAGAGGAAGGAGATGGGTTAGGAGAGAGGAGGAGAGGAGATGAGATGTGTTAGGAGAGAGGAGGAGAGGAGATGAGATGTGTTAGGAGAGAGGAGGAGAGGAGAGGAGGAAGGGGAAAAGAGTGGAGGAGATAATGACATTTTTGGATTTTATTTTTTATTTTTTCTTCTCTCTCTATATATATATATACTTAGTTGATAAGAAATAATAGCTGAATAAGGGCTAAGTCACATAGACTTGGATTGCGGGGGCTGAATTACTTGAGAAAAAGGTTGAAGGAGTTGGTCACATGGAGTTCTTAAAATTAGGGCCTTGATATAATTTTTCTTAAAAAAGTGATACATTTTTAAAATTCATCAAAATTACTAAAAAGCTTAAATTACAAAATATATGTTGGTCAAAAACATAATATCCCAAGAAATTTATACAAAGTGTAAGAGATAAAATCTTAACGAATATTTAATCAGATGAATCGAATATACATCTAGTAGAAATCTATTTGTTCTGAATACTAAAAACTATTTATTTATTATGAAATAAACTATCAAGTCTAATATAACTAAATAATTAGACAAAAAATGAAAGAATTATTTGTTAATTATTTGACATTTATGTGTCCTAATTTTCCCCGTCCCAAGACTTAGAAGTAGTTGGAATGTGTGTGCATGTAGTATTTAAATAGATTTCTATATAATGACCTTTCACTTAAACTTCTAAAATGCTAAAAACTTATCATATTTACAATTGCTATTCAGGGTTTTTCATAGAAGCTATCTTTAGAATGTGGTCAGGCTACATAAATCACTTTTTATTTCAATTTATACAAAAGCCACATTAAAGGTATTTTTTTGTTACAGTTAACCGTCTAGGTCCATTTTTAGTTAAATTAATGACCATCTCTAACCTCAATTAAGGACCACACCTCTCATATATAGATAGTATTTGATAATTAATTATTACAACAAAATAAAAAAAACTTGACCCCAGGTAGTTGATTGCAATTAAAAAACTTTGGTGATGATTTATGTATAGATTGTAAAAGTAAAGATAATTTCTCCAAAATGAAAATATTTTAAAGATAGTTTCTATGAAATAATCCTGCTATTTAAACAGAAAAAAAATTGAATTGCGGTATTATTTCTAATGCCTCCCAAACTAGTGTTATATAGCGTTCATAACTCTGCTGAGTTACCGATGACTTTGCGGGCCAACTACTTTCGTTGCAAAATCAACTATGTTGGCTGTCTTTATCTTAACCGTATAATCTTTTTAATAGAAGAAACCAAAAGTGAACCTAAACCGATTACTCGTTTTCAGTTCACATCTCCACAACCTACACGCAACACTCACTCAACTACCGTCCATACATTCTGTTGAAACAGACATCAAAGTGTAAAAAATCCTAATCTTAATGGTACTGTCCGGTAAAGGGTTAAGTGAGGGGTTAATGAGACTTAACCTCTTATTAACCCGTCAAATACAAAAAAAAAATCTATACAAGGGTTAGAGTGAGTTAACGATTCATAGTTTGCCAAACACAAAAAATATAGAAGGGTTAAGCTAACCCCTCTAGAGGGATTAAAATGAGTTAACCCCCTCAAAAGAAAGGGTTTACTAATACTTCTATTTAGAAGGATTAAGAGTTAACCCTTCTAATTATAAAAAAAATAGTCAAAATCCTTGTTATTCCCAAACACTAAAAATGATCACAATGGCTAAAATAAAACTTATATATATAATGAATTAATAATTTAGTCTTTGATTATCAAGTAGGTTAACTATGTTAATCCTTCTCCTTAATCTCTCTTCCTTAACCCTTTACCAAATAGAGCCAATGAGTATAAAAAATGAGAATGAAAGTACAAAGTGGGAGAGAACAACTTGATGAAAATTAAAAAAATATTTTAAAACTTCACTATAGGTATCGTTTGGCAAATTATAGGGAGTGGTTTGGAAAAGAACCAATTTTGGGGGCAAAAATTGGTTTAAAAAATCTGGTCAATTCTGGGCATCAGGAAGTCTAGTGGGACACGTGTCTCCAATCTTAAATTCTAGCCTTACCACAAGTCGAGCCATGCTAGGGGTAGTCATGTCGACTACCGCTTTAACTGTCCAACACGTGCCTAAATAGCCCCTAAACCCTAGAGTTGTAACCCTACATCCTATACTCTCTACCCAAGTTATAGCGTCATTTGCTAACGACGACTATCGCTGGCATGGCTCACCTCAAGTCTAATCTTAAACCCAACTCAATTTTCACCCATACAGTTTGATCGAGTATCCAAGAGCCGTCGTTGAAGGTACTATTCTTAGACTTTCTCTCTAGCCTTTAGGTTAGACCATAATCAAATCTAGCATAATTTTAAAGAATTTTCAAACACATTCTAGAGAAAAAAAAATACTCACAATAAGATCATTTTGATTGCGGATAGATAGTACGGATAGATCCATAGTAGAATGCCGTAGAGAGGATCCTAACATACATTAAGGAGAACTCAAATATTGCATTATATTATGGAGGATTAGACTTTATTATCAGTGAATATGTTGATTCTGATTACGTAGGTGATCGTGATAAAAGTAAATCTACCACAAGCTATGTGTTTGAACTTGCTGATGGGAGCTGTAAGCTAGGTTTCAAAACTACAGTTAATTGTGGCTACATCAACAACAGAAGCAGAATATTTAGCAGCTATACAGGCCAGTTAAGAAGCAGTATAGTTGAAAATGATAGTGGAAGAACTCGGGTATGAATAAAAGAAGATTTCTCTATTTTGTGATAGTCAAAGTGCTTTGCATTTAGCAAGAAATTCATCTTTTTATTCAAAAATAAAACACATTCAAGTTCATTACCACTTTGCTCATGAGAAAGTGGAAGAAGGAACAATGGATATGCAGAAAATTCACACAAAAAACAACCTAGTTTATTTTTCAACAAAGGCATTCAATACTGACAAATTTATTTGGTGTCGATTCTCTTCTAATCTGATGAAGACGTGAGCAACATGAAAATGACAAAATAAAAGGAATGACGTGAAGATATGATTGATACTCAATCAAATCTTTTAGTGGAAGATTTATCACCTAATTAATATAACTCTTAGTCAAAACAAGCTCATTCCTCTTAATTGGGATTGACAAGAAAATGCCGTAAATTTCTAATGTAAGCCATAGGTTAAGCAAAGAGGTCAGAAGAACATAGTTCTGTCCACTAGAGACAAAAGAGGAAATTTTCACTAATTATTACCAAAAAAGACCCCAAAAAAGACAAAAAAAATCCAAAACTTTAGAACTACCCACATAACAAATGAATGTATCATCCACAAAAATTCAATACAAATGGAAGGGAATGATCAAAGGGGAAAAGCTTCAAGTAGAAAAACCTTCAAGAACTAAGTTTAGATACAAGAGAAAAAGAGGAATTTCTCACTATTTTCTACTAGAAAAGATCCAAACTGATAAATTTCCACAATTTCAACCACCTAACGAATTAAATGCAAGTTTTTTCCACAACCAGTCAACAAACCCATAGATTTTAACAACAATAACAACTCAAATCTCAGATCTATAAACAATTAATAGCACAAATAACCAAAATCTCAGATCTACAAGAATTACCTTCAATTTCACGAGTCGGCTACTCAAAACATGAGAGAAGCCTTCAAAGAGAGCGCGAAGAAAGGAATCAACCAGCAGCACGAGATCAAGGCGGCGGAAGATTTTGTAGCGGGAAGAGGAGGCGACAGGCCTGATTTCGGGGCGGGAAGAGGAGGCAGAAGTTAGGATTTTGGCAGCGGGAAGAAGTGGTGACGGGACTAGGGTTTTGGTTTCGTCAATTGGGGTAAGCTGAGATAAAAGTCTGGGCTAGATGTATTGTGTCAGAAATCCACTCCGCATCCCACAAGAAAAAGAAGATTTTAAAAATCCTTAAATATATTACCTTTTTATTATTTGGGAATTTAATATCCTAAAACTTATTTTAAAACAAACAAATTTTATAGAATTCTAAAACCCAAAAAAACATTTTTTAACATTCCAAAACTTAAAATACACACCATGTCTAAAAATAATAATGAAACAAACACCACCTTGACAGCACTAAATAATAATAATAATTTTCTGCACTGAGAAACACGAAACATTACCGCAATATGCTTGTTTGTTTCGCCCAAAAAAAGCAGAAAATGAAGGAAATTGGCCTTTGGGAAAACTGACGCAGGGTGAATCTGTTACTTCCCCTCACAATCGGTTGTTTGCTTCGTAAAAAAGAAAAAAGATAATGAAGAAAAGAGTGGGCAAACTGACAGCTTTTTCTCCCAACATTTTTCCACTCCAAAATCGCTGATTACAGCGGAAAACTCATCTTGGCTCTCTCCCGTACAAAAACCCTATTCCTCTTCCCCCTATTCTCATTCTGGTCACCCATCTCTCCTACTCCCACCCCTCTCTCCCGCTCCCGCCCTTCTCTCCCTCCCGCCCGAATCAACCAAGAATTTCCTCCTTCTCCTTCCCTCCCGCCTTCCAATCTAGGGCTCAGCCTATTCTCTCGTTGCGGCCTCCCATCCACCCACTCCCTCTTCGGCGTCGACATCGCTGTCCTCGCCAAAGACGCCCTGCTCCCCCTTATCGTCCACCACCACACCTCCTCCCCCCAAGTCGTCCACCTTTTGGGTTTGTTTGGATCGCATTTACGCTGTCTGACACCGATTGAAACCCTAGCCTTAAATCAAAAGGGAAAACACAATAATATCTTGGTTGATTTATGGAGGTACAATCCTAAAAATCAATTCTTTTGTATTTATTTAATTTTTTATGGCTTTCATTTATCGATTTCCTTCTTCCTTTGACAGCAGGTTTAAGATTTGTTTAAGTTTGGGTATTTTGACCCCCATTTCCCACTACGATTTGCACAAACTACTTCAAATCCGTAGTTGTTGCTTATTGGAGATTATCTACTACGGTTCTCTGCTTTCTGCCATTAGGAAGGTAAAAAATTTTAATTGCCTTTGGTCTGTGTATTTTTCCAGTCTGCATGTCATGTATTGGAGGATCTATTTCATAATTTGATATGTAAAAAATTATTAATAGCTTATCTAACTTGTCTTAATTTGATATGTATAATCCTTGCAACTTATATCTCATAGAAATTATTAATAGTATGAAATTGTATCTTATCTAACCTGTTCTCATATGATGCGTTGGAGAAATCAATTTTGCAACTTATATCTCCCACAATAAAGCAAGCGTAGATGCTAAATACGATATTGTAAGAGGATCAAGGTTAATGATTTCACCTTGATGGATTGAGAGTATCCTACATATTTCTAGTGTGACGTTTGTATTTTGATAAAATAGTTTGATCATTTGTAGATAGGAGAATCAAACAAACATTTCATAAATAATTATGATAATTTTCCTAAAAGATTTTGATCATTTGCATTTAATGTTGGTATTTGCTTTAATATGGTGTTTGTATTTTAGATGGATGGTGATCTCGATGAAGAGACAATAATTAATATGTGTTCAGGTGCTTCACTATCTGTTTTAGTTTTGGTTATGACCTTCATGATGAGAATGCAAAGCAGACGTAGATCTATACGTGCAGGTCCTAGTGTTGAGAAAACAAAATAATATCAAAATAGAAAACAACACTTGGATCGTATATATAATGGATTTAGTGATAGTTGTGTCAACTATGTTAGAATGCGTAGTGGTGCTTTTGTGAAGCTTGCAGGGATAATGAGGAGGAACGATTTATTGCGAGACTCAAGACATGTTACAGTGGAGGAGCAACTTGCTATGACTTTGAATATTTTGGGGCATAAAACTAAAAATCGAAGTATTAGGTTACATTTTATTAGATCTGGTGAGACTGTGAGTAGGTATTTCAACAAAGTGTTAGAAGCAATTTGCCATATACGATCACGTTTTTTAAGACAAGCACGGGATGAAGTTCCACAGGAGATCCTTAGCAACCCTCTATATTATCCTTATTTTAATGTATTCTCTCTTTAATTTGTGATTAAAAGCATGTTCATCTAATTTAATTAAAAATATTCAATAATAATTTTTTGTTCTCTAGGATTGTAGTGGTATGATAGATGAGACACATATTGATGCTATGCTACCTGCTAATATGATAGATGAGACACATATTGATGCTATGCTACCTGCTAATCTTCAACCACGATTCCGTGGTCGAAAAGATGTTACACAAAATATTTTAGCGGCTTGTACCCCAAACAAGTTATTCACTTATGTATTAGCTGGATGGGAAGGTTCTGCAAATGACTTTAGAGTCCTTTAAGATGCATTGTCTAGGCCACAACCTCATGGCTTGAAAGTATATGATGGTAATTCCATCAATTCTTTAATTTTATGTAATTACTTCAATTAATAAATGATATTCAATGAAATGACAAAAAATTCTACTAAACACTTTCGCATCATATAAATTGTAGGAAAATATTACTTGTGCGATGCGGGATACACGACCATTCCGGGTTTCATCTCCCCATATCGTGGTGTTCGTTACCATTTGAAGGAACAAATAGGAAGAACACCTAAAAATAGAAGGGAATTGTTCAATCTTAGACATTCTTCTTTAAGGTCTAAGATCGAATCCACATTTGATTGTTTGAAGAATTATTTCAAAATTCTTACTGCAAAGCCTCATTACCCTTTCCGCGCACAAGTGGATATCGTATTAGCTTGTGCAGTTCTTCACAATTATATTGCAATGGTTGACCCAAATGATGACATATTCAATGAGACCGTTGAGATCGAAGATGATGAAGGTGATGTTGCTACTGAAGATGAGAATAATATTGTTGATTTCTCTTAACCCCAAACTCTAAGGGAGCAAACACAATCAAGAATTGTATGGAAGGATCGTAGAGATCAAATAGCTTAGGCAATGTGGGTTGATTATTATGAAAAATATAAGGGAGGGAATACTAATGAAGTAGGCATGTGATGCAATGTATTAGGTATACTATCTTATGTTATGCATTTTCTATTTCATGTACTTTATTTTATGATGGCGTGATGCAAAAGTATGTAAGGTTAATTAAGAAACATTTGTATGTTACAATTATGTGTTGTATCGATTTTTCTATTTTCATGTACTATTATGTGTTAATTTAGAAACATTTGTATGCTACTATTATGTGTTGTATGGAATTTTGTCTTAGGACACTTTCTTTACTCAACTTGCGTTTATTTTTCACATTTCTCTACAACTATTTTCTAGGTATGGCCGACAACTTCAATTGTGAGGAACTTGATAAGGTCAAAGGCAAGAATACGACATCAAATTCATCACCTAGAACCCCAAGGAATTCAACAATCCCTTGTGGGTTCAACCCAGGATTTATGCCTTATCACTCTTCACAAGTTGGCCAAGTTCCTAATTTTTGGAATAATTTTCAAATGCAAGATGCTAACTTTTGGGGAATTGGCCAACCACCGCCTATGTCATTCATGAACATGCTAAATGCTCCTTCAACTTTACAATGTCAAAGTTGTAGCATAGGTGAAACTCCATCACCTAATCAACAGTCAAAGCAACAAGAGAAAAAAGTGAAATTGATATTGATGGTGATGAAAGTTCATCTCCTAATCCAAAGAGGAAAAAGAAAGTTATTGCTCATAAATATAAAAAAAGAGGCTTGCAAGCGGAGAGTTAACCAATTATGGGAGAGTAAACATGATGATTTGCTAATTTCTTTCCTTGCAAAGTGTGCTAAAGATGGAATGAAGGCGGATAAGAAGTTCAAAAAACCGCTTATTGTAGCGCCGCCTTTCATATAAATGAACAATTAGGTAAAACGTTCACCACCGAGAACGTGGAAAATCGTATGAAAACTATTCGCAATAGATTCTTGGACATGCAAAAATGTCGTAACTTGAGCGGTGCCGGTTGGGATGATGCGCAAAAGATGATAATTATGGATGAGGCTTGCTTTGATAGATGGCTAGAGGTATGAATTATTTTCTAGTGGTCATTACACCTTAAAATATTTCTAATTTCTTCAATGTTGTCTATATATGTATTTGATATATGCCTTAACTATACCTTAACTATGCAAGACAAGAGTATGAATAGTTCTAAACTTAGGGAATACATCAACAAGCTCACTAAACATTATGAAGACCTCGCAAATATTATAGGAGACGATGTTGCTAGAGGAGATTATGCGGTAGATGTGTTGTCACAATTTGGTGGTAGTGCACATATTAGTATTGGTGTTGATGATGATGATATTAGTATGCCAACGGAGAAGACGCCTAGCTTTGTCTCTTTAGATGAAGATGATATTCCACTACCGAAGGTTCTAACTATGCCATCAAAATCCAATCCATCTTCTAGTTTGAACAAAGCTAAAAATGAAGTGTCAAAGACACGTAAAGGAAAGGGAGGGAGGTCTGGTGAGGACACGGTGCTTATGCGTGAGATAGTAAATAAGGTAAAACAATTCACCTCATCTATGCGCATGGTGAGTATGCATTAGACCGAGAAGTTGGCAAAAGCTATATTTGCACATGATGAATTTGACATAGAAATTCTTGATAAGTTTTATCAACAATTACATGAGAATGAATCACAAGCTAGGTTGTTTATGGGGAGGCCAACTATTATGCAAAAGAAGGCATTGACTGAGTTCATGAAGAGTCAACCTCTTGATTAGAATGTTGGCCTTTGGTTGGATTGCGATACTTTTGGGATATTTTTGTGAAACTAGCTAATTATAACAATGCTTGTATAATTATTTTTGTATGTAAATGAGTGTAATTATTTTTGGATGTTCATGCTGCTAGATGATTGCTCATCATATTGCCTAACAGCTATGGTACATGTATTAAACTTACATTAGTACAAAACTAATGCTACTACCTCTATTTTCATGTATCTCAGTCGTGGCTTTACATGTTAAATTATAAACTTGGTATGCTAATACAAACTTGTTTGACATGTTTACAAGTGGGGTTCTATAATGATTTCCCCTCGATGAATCAAAGTTAAAGAGGTATGTATTTTTTGTGTTATGATGATGGGCTTCATTGTTGAAGATATGCAGCTAAAGTTTATACTAGTAATCAATTGGCGAGGCAGTATATGCAGCCAACATTGCTATTATAAACTTTGTGGCGAGGCATATAATGAAGAAAAGAGCCTTTTCTGAGCACATTTTCTATAATTTCTTTTGAGCTTTGGTTTGATGTCCATCTTGGCTTGTTTGGCCCTTTTGAGCTCAGCTTTTTTGGTTTCCTTTGTCTACGTGACATGTCACAATTGTTGTTTGTTTGGCCTCATGTTGTTTGGCCTTTGGACCCTAAATTGTTGTGTTGGCCTTTGGTCTTTTGTTGTGTTGGCCTGTGGCTGGTCTTTGCCACAGCTTGGCCTCTGTTTTAGTTTTTCATTTTGTGGTTTCAGGTTGTGCTTTCCTTGGTGGCAGCCTATTGTTTCTTAGCATTCAGTTTATCTTATTGTGTTGGCCTCTTGCAGCTCTTGATTTTGTGCTTTCCTTGGTGGCAGCCTTTTGTTTCTTGGCATTTGGTTGTGTTGGCCTTTGGTCTTTGGTTGTGTTGGCCTATGGTTGGTCTTTGGCACAGCTTGGCCTTTGTTTCAGTTGTGTTTTTTTGTGGTTTCGATTGTGTACCTGACATGTTGCAATGGTGTTTTTTTGTGCTTTCCTTGGTTGCAGCCTGGATTTGGTGTATGGTTGGTCTTTAGCATTTGGTTGTGTTGGCCTTTGGTCTTTGGTTGTGTTGACCTGTTGTTGGTCTTTGGCACAGCTTGGCCTTTGTTTCAGTTGTGTTTTTTGTGTAGCCGTAGTTGTTGCTTTCCTTGGTTGCAGCCTCTTGTTGCTTGGCA
>BQKN01061125.1:50078-63627 GCA_022839385.1 Asparagus kiusianus | reverse complement strand
CACTCTAAAGAAAGATAATTGACACCTTAGAGAACCATTGAAGGTTAGATTAGAGAGATACTTCAGAAAAGAAAGCTCTGATTAGAAGCTTAGAACCTCCATTGTTATCTCTAAAATTCATCCATCAGCATTTCATCCCTACTCTTCTTCATGTTCATAAACCTTAAAGTGCTCTAACAATAACTTATGACTTGAAGGGGGTAAACACAGTTGTTAGAACTAAATATGAACTAAATACCTGGTCGTTACTTGTGTGTGTCTTCTTCACTTATGTATCAATAGTTCAAAGCTCATTTTGGAGAAATGGCGGACCCAGCCTACTTTAGACCAAATCTTAGGTAAAATGTTACCATCATGAGGATAGGATGAAACATAAAAGATGATCGTTTAGATGCTGGAAATACATTCTATGTTTTCAATCATTACCATATCTCTCCATTTGGCACCTATATTAGATTATTGTCGCAGATTGGCAGCCAGTTTTTGGTAAATACTTCTCCTAAATCTTCTTGACATTCAGCTGTGCTACATGGCTATCCATATCATTGTTGGGGTATGAATTTGACAATTTACAATGATGTGACATCTGCATAGACAATAAATTTGCTCCAGTTATGGTAGGAACGTTATGTGCAAAGCGATGTGGGTCTCTGTTACAAGGACCAGGTCTTATAATTTGTAGCCACAATTCTCTTGCCACATTCCTTTTCGATTTATGTTTTTCCCCTTATTCAAGAATGTCATAACTGAAGCTACAAACTGTGATATCTGGTTTCTCAATTTCAAAATTTAAGCTTGAGCTAAAAATCTTCTGCTACCTCCATGCTCTACATAAGGGTTTTGTTCTGATTGTCTACGAATTTCCAGCTTTTCTGCCTTTTACAATTTTTCACCATTCTCTATTTCTGCAGTGCTATTCATGTGTATGATTTTTTTCTACAACATATTGATGTAGGTAAAAGTCTGTGATATTTGTGGAGATCCTGGTCTGGAAGAGTTACTTGCTATCTGTAGTAGGTGTAGTGATGGTGCTGAGCACATGTGAGTTCTTTACTTTTCTGTATGGTATATTTGAACTATTAACTAATGGCTTGATTTGTCTTAAGGATATGCACTCAATTGTTCGTTTTTAACCAGATACTGCATGCACAAAAAATTGAAGGGGCTTCCAGAGGGTGATTGGTTATGCGAAGAATGCAAGTTTAAGGAAGAAACTGCAAATCAAAATGTTGATACAGTGAACGACACTTTACCAGAAGCTTTAGAAGTTCATCATTCGACAAAAAGTAATCAAAATATTAAAAATGATTGTGATCCTAACTGTTTGCCTGAGTTAGATGCTAAAGCACTTAATTTAGAAGAAAAGGTGGCCCGTGAAAGACCCCAAAGTCCACAAATCTCTGCTAAGAGGGAGGAAAGCAACTTGAAGGTTGATTTGAAAAATAGCGAAAGGGTTCCACAATCATGTGGTATCTCCTCTTTGAGGACAGTTGATGTCAAGAACAAATTGTGCTTATCGCATGAAAGTTCATTACACATCTTAGGTGCTGATAAATCAAATCAAATAAAGCCATTGGCATCATATGGAGGTCAATCTGTGAATAATTCGTTATTTTCTCGCTCACAAACCTTTTCAGGTTATAACTCAAGTAAGATATCTGATATGCTTCCATCATCATGGGGTAAGCACAATTGAGCAAAGCCCTTAAGAATCTATATACATATTTAGTTTCTAATACTTGTACTTCTTGATAGGGCCTCTATCAAAGACGGTTTCATTCAAAAATTCCAATATGAAGCCGAAAGTTCAGTTTATTGAAAGTATGCCTTCTCATAAACAAATTATGAGCAAAGAATCCAATGATTCAAGAAAAGGACAGATAAAAAAATTGAGCAAACCTCCATCTTTCAAAAGCATTACACCGAGCTGCTCCCATGCTGAGTCTATAACTAAAACCCAACCCGTTCACCCTTCAGTGCCTTTACAGGCTGAAGATCTTAGAGGTCGTAGAGAAAAAAGTGTGGTAGAAAAGAAAAGTGCTATCTTGGAACCCCTACCTGTCAATCCTACATCCGTGGCCAGCGTTGGTAATCTGCATGTGAAGGATGCCCCGGTTGAGATTATATCTGAATCAAAAATTCTGGATATTCATAGATGTTCACATGACAAAAATAATGTGGGTAAGATTCCTTTTTCCTGTCGGCATACTCTTACTCTACTCTCTTACCTTTTTCCTGTCAGCATACTCTTTACTTGCATTTCTGATTTTTTTTTTCAGTGCTATTGCTTAACTTTTTTTTTTCTTTTTTTGTATTTAATTAGGATGTAATGATGGGAAGTGGTCATACATCTTGAAAAGTTTTGGACGATCATCCTCGAATTTAACTTCCCAAAAGCCATGCCAACCTGCCTTGAAACAAGATATTCATGAGATTTTAGGTGCTGCTGATAAATCATGCAGTATTCCTAATGCAACCTCTCAGCGAACTGTGCCTCAAGTTGTAGAATTCTTGCATGGGAATGACAAAGTCAAAGATACGAACTTTTCGGGTATCTTAAAGCAAGCTGCTCCAGTTGTTAGTGGATTACTACGATGTAGAAAATGTAATGAAACAGGTCATCCTACACAGTTTTGTTCAATTTACAAACTCCCTGTTTCTTCACTTAAACCTTCAGTTGGTCAAAATACAAGAGATCTTCACAACAAAAGTAATGACTTAAGAGATGCTGCAGAAGCACCTATTTTGAAGTCAACAATACAAAAAGATATTAGATTGCCAGATCATCCGGATAAATTATCTATGCCTAGTGCCCGTTTGGGCTATAAAGTACCTTCCAATGATACACCATTAGGTTCTTCTAGCTTTCTTCATAACTCAGCTCATCAGGAGAGGATTCAGGGCCAAGATGTTATAAGAAACAGGATGGGTGATCCTAGCAAGATAGAAGCTTCAGGTAATTTGAATGAGGAAGTTGTTCAAGCCTCATGTGCTCCTACAGAAATTAAGTTTCATCCGATTGTTACCATTTCAGATCAGTTGAATACAAAGTTTTCACCACATGTTGTGCCCACTACAGCTTCTGTTCCAGCAGATGTACTAAGATCTTCAGCGATTCCACAGCTTGAGTCCATCTGGCAGTAAGAACTTTTCGTGGTGCAACTCTTAGTTCTGTCTTATAGTGGAGGATTTTATTATGTTTTCCAATGTATTTGGTATTTGGTAGTTTATGTTGAACTGTTTCATTGTCCTAATCTTTTCTCCTTTAACTTGCAGAGGTGGTTTCGAGGTGCTAAGGTCTGGAAGAGTTTTCAAATCGTATGAGGGGGTTCAAGCCCACTTGTCAACTTACGCATCACCAAAAGTTCTTGAAAAGGCAATCAAGTTTCCTGGCAAAGTCCATCTAGAAGAAATAACTTATCTGAGCTCATGGTGTTGTCAATATCAGGGACATAGCCTAGGCGAACATAATATTGCACTCTTTTTCTTTGCTAAAGATATGGAGAGGTTTGTTTAATATTTTCATTGAAGGTCTACTTGTTACTAACATTGCATGATGCAACCTCTAATTTTCTTTCTGTTGGTTTTGATATAGTTATGAAAAGTCTTATTCGAAGCTGTTGGAAGACATGATTAGGAATGATTTGGCCCTCAAAGGAAACATTTCTGGAGCTGAACTTCTTGTTCTCCCATCAAATAAATTACCACAGAACTTCCAACGTAAGAGTCCTGTCTTTAAAATTGCATTTTGATCTGCTAATACTCGTAATTGCCAATCTATCGGCTCTGCAGATGAGAATTAGGAACTTTTAAGATTATACCATTCTAGCCTGCTAAATATTCTTGTTATTTCTCTCCTCTTTCAGGTTGGAATAGGTTGTACTTTCTATGGGGTGTATTCAAGGGGAGGAGGCCCAACTGCTCAAAAACCATGCTTCAGTTACAGGATAAGCCTTTGGAGGCCAGCTTCAATTTGGAAACATCAGTTCAAGATTTGCCTCTCCCTGTTCCTGAAGCTTCTCAATCCCAGAAATTAAATTGTAATGTGATTCCATATGGGGAAATGCCAACTTGTTATAAGGTTAATGAGGTGAAAGAAGTTGGATCTGTTATCTGTGAGAAATTTCCATCAAGTTCACCTCCAGGTATTGAGGACCTTCCTTGCCTACGGGTCTGCTCTAGTATGCTGCTTGTCAGAATGTATGAGCAAGGTTCTATGCTTACAGATTTTTCTTTTCGTTCTCCTGAATCAGGTTCTCGAATGAATGCCATCCTTTCATGCTCTGGAGCAGAAAACAAGGTCAGGGCCCTACTAAAAGGATCTTACATCTCTTTAGGCACAAAGTAACAATGTGCCTTTTGATGATTTTTACACAACCCTCTGAAATCTTATCTAGACAACTATAATAATCTTGTCAATTTGAAATAAACCCAAAAATCTTTTAAGTGACAAGCTTCACACACATATGCACGCATCCATACACACACACGCATGCACGCAGTCACCCTGTTAACTCATTGTTGAGATAAGAGGACAGTTGCACTACAAACCATGTTCTTTTATTTCTCTTGTTTAAAACCCTAATTCTCTAATTAGTTACCAGATGGACCCTTGGGACTCTAAAACCTAATTCGAACATCTAAATTATAGGTTGAAATTGAGAAGATATGATTTTTAGGGATTTGTTGTGAACATTGTGTTAGGAAGATTATATTTTGGGAATGGGTTTATGAAAGAAACTAGAGGAGGTGAAGCTAAGATGAGATGGCTGTTGAGCTATGTTGCGTCGACACAGGTACTGGTACGAGTATGGGTGCGACAAATTTATAAAAGGTAGGGTACAAAGTCATGACTATGTAAACCTATTGAAATTAATAATTTACAAAAAAAACAATTATTTTTTCATTCACATGTTATGAGTATTAAAAACTCGATGACCTTTTTTATGTTTCTTTTTCTATGTAGTTTATAAACTGGAAAACCACTCATTTTCTAATTGTTGAATAAATATCCATGGAGTGCATGGCTACTGTTTTGAACTAAAACATGTAATATATAATTGAGTACACATTTGAATAAATATATGTGAATATTCAAAGAATGTCTAAGGTGTGTGTTGCTATATGATACATGATAGAAGTACCTACAAAGTATCTTAGGAGCATTGTTTTAAATATCACCGACATGGCCCGATATTATCCCTCGATATGTCCTTTTATAGGGCTTGCTACAACCGATATAGTCTTTAAATATCCTTTATTGCTTTTTGGCAATATGTCCCCTATATGGCCGATATATCAGTCAATATGTGGACCGATATATCTTTTTATATATAGCTTGTCGCAAAATAATATACCATGTTTGACAATTTTTGGGTGAGATATCATGATTTTTCCATTATATCAAATAACATTTTGTCCTAAAAGTTAGATCAAATGTTGCAACGTTGATTTATATTTTTGTTTGTTTTACAAGGTTGATTAGTGATCCTAAACATATATTATTCACATTTAGTATGCTTAAATTTCATTACGTATGTTGAGATTACATATTAATGCATTATACTATGTATGCAAACATCCGTTATGCAATTCCGATATTTACCATATATCCCCGATATTTCCCCGATATCCGCAATCAGATATGAATTTTGGCCATTCGATATTTCTCTGATATCCGATATTTAAAACCCTGCTAAGAAGTGTATCTGTCTGGTACGTGTTGGGTACGAGTATAGCTTCATGATAGGAGTACCCAAGTAACATAGCTGGCGAGGCACTGGAGAACTATCATCATAACTGGTTTTGCAAAATGAGCGGGTAAAAGGTTTGAAAAGTGGCAGTTTTAAAATTATAAAATGTTATATTAGCCCCCATTGGAGGTTAGGATTATTCCATGAATATTTTCTTTCCTAATGTTAGGTTTGATTTTAATTAATAGCTTAATTGGGATTGTTTGAAATTATGAAGATTCCTGGGGTTAGTTAAAAAAAGAATTTTGGTGGTATGTCAAAGAAACTCTTTTTTCTATTCATTTTGGCATTTTGCTGATTACAAACTAAGAAGAATTCTAAGCACAAGATTATTGAAAGCGAATAGCGTCCTCATCAGTCGCCTAATGGTGAGGCACTACTAAGGCTATGTGAGGCTATAGCCGCAAAATAGCGACAAAAAACGTAAAGTCAAATAGTAGTTTAATTTAAATGTGTATAAATATTCAAAAAAATCTAAAATTTTTAGAAATGCTTATTTGATGATTTATAGAGGGGGTGGCAGAGGTGCAGGAGAGGCAATCAGAGGAGGATTTTGGGGGAGAGGGGGTTTTGGTGTTGAGGTGGAGTAGTCGGAGAGGGAGAGGTAGGGGTTGAGGTGGAGGATAGCCGGAGAGGGGTTTTAGGGTTTGAGGTGTTGTAGTTGGAGAGGTAGAGGTTGATGTGGAGCAGTTAGAGAGGGAGGACTAGGGTCACTGACGACGAAGTTGGTGGAGGGAGAGAAGAGGCAATTAACAAGTTTTAGAAACTTAGGAAAAAACCTACTAGAGTTTTGCTAAGGGACTTGATAGGGCTAAAATTTTTGCTAAAAACATTAAAGAAATTTTGCTGAGTCAGCTGATATATGTTAGGGATATTTGTCCGAAAATTGCGAAAAAGCGGTAAAGGATATTGAGACTATATCATTTTGTGGTAAGCATTATAAGAGGATATGTCAGTGGATATGTCAGCTATATCGAAGATATTTAGAAAAATGGTGTCATGTATTTACTTGAATCCTAATTCAAGATGTTCTTATTTGCCTGCATTGAGTGTCTAAGCTCTTGCATCAATTCATTTGTTAGCTTTGAGCATCGTTATTCTCATTATGTCATTTCTTAAGATCAGTTTTTACACGTTCAACAGGTCATGCGTGTACATCTTTTGTTCTATTACTACCTCGCCTACCAAAAAGATGAATTTCAGTAGTACAGGGAATTAGTTCTAAACTTATTTGAAGAATCTTTAAGAATAATATCTTTTCAAGTTTTGTAAGTTTTATTTTGGGGGAAATGCTTTGACCCCTATATCTATACTAATAAGAGAGAAACCCATGTTAAAACTTTTGATTTCCTATATTGCCCTTTCAAATTTTGATAATTTATAATATATCATTAGTTATAATTAATCCTTAAATAACTATCCATAATTCTTTATTAAATATTTAAATGCACCTCCTACTCTTCCCCAAAATATTAAAATATTTGGTCAAGAATATAATTATTATCGATAGTTTATAATCTAACACTACATGCAAATGCTTATATCTATATTTAGAATTTTAGAGCGTCAATGTTCACTTTTCGAGCTACCTTACTTGCATGTCAGGGGGGCTTTGCAACCTGCTCTACTATCTAAGAGGTTAAAACGACTGCATTGGAGGGATATCAAAATTTAATCCATGGGAGAACCAGAGTTTTGTAGTTATTAAATGCACCTCCTACTCCTCCCTAAAATATTTGGTCAATAATATAATTATTATCGATAATTTATAATCTAACACTACATGCAAATGCTTATATCTACATTTAGAATTTTAGAGTGTCAATGTTTATTTTTCGGGCTACCTTAATTGGATGTCCGGGGGGCTTTGCAACCTGCTCGATTCTCTAAGAAGTTAAAACGACTGCATTGGAGGGATATCAAAATTTAATCCATGGGAGAATCAGAGTTTTGTAGTTATTAAATGCACCTCTTACTCCCCAAAATATTTGGTCAAGAATATAATTATTATCGATAGTTTATAATCTAACATTACATGCAAATGCTTATATCTACATTTAGAATTTTAGAGTGTCAATGTTCACTTTTCGGACTGCCTTAATTGCATATCTGGGGGGCTTTGCAACATACTCTACTCTCTAAGAAGCATTGTTTTAAATATCCCCGACATGGCCCGATATATCCCCCGGTATATCCTTTTACAAGGTTTGCCGCAACCGATATGGTCTTTAAATATCTTTTACCGCCTTTTGGCTATTTTGAATGATAAATCCCCGATATGGCTGATATATTAGCCGATATGTGGACCAATATATCTTTTTATATAAGCTTGTTACAAAATAATATACCGTGTTTGGAATTTTTTGGTGAGATATCAAGATTTTCCCATTATATCAAATGACATTTTGCCCTAAAAAAGCAGATCGAATGTCGCGACGTTGCTTTGCACTTTTGTTTGTTTTAGAAGGTTGATTAGTGATGCTAAACATATATTATTCATATTTTGTATGCCTAAATTTTATTACATATGTTGAGATTACATTTTAATGCATTATACTATGTATGCAAACATTCATTATGACATTCCGATATTTACCACATATCCCCGATATTTCCCCGATATCCGCAATCCGATATGAATTTTGGTCATCCGATATTTCCCCGATATCCGATATTTAAAACCTTGCTAAGAAGTTAAAACAACTGCAATGGAGGGGCATCAACGATTAAGCCATGGGAGAACCGGAGTTTTTTAGACACCAACTAAGGTAGAGTTAGAGAATGATGTACCATATTCTTCATTTCTTTGGGTCTTATGAGCACCAACTGCTAATGAGTCCAAAAGTTTCAGCTCATAACTATAATTTCTTCGCAATCAGTCACACAATAGTATAAGATAATCAAATAATTATAATAATAAGATGTAGAGTCTAGACTTTTAAACTTCAATTTGAATCAATGCATAAACTATAAACCCAATTAACTAACAAACAAACTTTTTCATTTTCTCTGTATATAACTTCTCTTTCATCTCTCGTGTATAAATTAGCTCATACATTTTCTTTCGCTCACCATAACACCTACTAAGTCAAATTCATACAATTATAAAAGAAAAGCTCAATCAAAACTCCACTTAGATTAGAATGAGAAATTTAGCAGAGCGTAAAATGTTGACTTCTTTTGAGGATCAAATTTGCTCAAGCACATATTAGCATGGTATGTTCCTCTATAATTCAATTAGTATTTTGAAAATTAGTTTCAAAACATAGTTATTGTAGAAATGAGTCAATTTCGTACGATCTAAATTGCTTTAGTCAATTTGGTGATTAGTTTTCTTTTTGAAGACATTGATATCACAAAAATTTCAGAGCATACACCTTCCAGTTCACATTTTATCACCGTCATGTATGGCCAAAATAACCAGTCTGTCATGGACATCCACTCTATATATGGAGGCTGTTCACCATCAGAAAGATGTAACTTGATCTAACCTAACAAAAGACTCTCGGAGCAATTTAAATCTTCCTCCTGATCTAAACTGAGAGATGATCATCTCTAATAGACATAGCATAAGAACATACAGTTCTAAACTCTGCTCGAGCTTAAGTTCATCAGCTGACTTGACCGTCGGAGGTACTACAGGGAACTAATCCCCGCCCTCTTACGGGTTTGTTCTTTTTTGCAGCGGATCCGGATATCCTAGTTCAAGAACCAGACATAAAGTCGAAGAAAGGAGCGGGTCCTCCATCATCCTTCATCTCCCTGAACCTATCCTCTTATGGATTAATTGGCTGTTTGATATTGAGCATCAACATATATATATATATATATATATATATATATATATATATATATATATATATATATTGAAAAATATTACTGGAAGGTAGTTATATGTACTTTGAGAGTTCCACTATAAAGTTATTGGAAGGTAGTTATATGTGCTAAAAAGATGGATGAATCATTCAAAGGTATATAGTATTATTGAAAACTAGTACTACCAAATAGGTAAAAATATTACTTTTGTTAGTGGAAACTAGTTATTCATTTTAAAGTTAATTTCTATTTTCCTATGTAATATGTCTTTCTTAGGTAATTTTTGTGTTCCTCATCTATTTTCGACTTTTTATCTTGAATTTCTTAATTTCATTCTTTTGGCCTACTACTTTCTTAGGTAAATTTTATCTTCCTCATCTATTTTTGATTTTTTTTGTCTTTAATACCCTACCTTTTTCTTGTATTGTCCATCTCTCTTCGTTACTTTCTACCTTTTTTTAAGATGTCCTTTTCTTTTTGGTTCTTTATCCTACTGTTTTCTTTTGAAATAAACTTGTCTTCTTAATAGCCGACCTTTCGCCCGTATAGTCTACCTTGCTTTGTTTCTTTCTGCCTTTCATTCGAACGTCATGCCCTTTTCTTTTTAATATGTACCTTTATTTAGAAACTTCTACATTTCGCATATGAATAAATCAACAATTTTCATATTCTTTTATCCATCTTTTATATGAACATTTATACACTTTAATTGAAGGTCAGGTTGCAGGTCGGAGCAAGGTGGTTGGTGGAAGGAGGGAGGTGTTTTGAGCCGGGCGAGAGTTAGAGAGTGGTGGGGAGGGGGGTAGGGGTAGGGGAGGCATAGGGGATGTAACACCACATCTAATTATTCTTCACAAAATAGCATGTTATTTGGCTTTGTATGAGAGTAATGTTAAATAGCTTGAAGATCATATGACCCAATTTATTAACAAAATTATTATTATTATTAATATAAAAAAATTTGATATTGAAACTAAGGGTTGTCTCATTTGTTTTATTAAGTTGTGTACCTTAAGTATCTACATAATAGTATGCTAACTTAATAGCCTATAGTAGCTATTATACAAGGTCAGTATGAACAACAAAGAATTTTACAGTTAACACGTGTGTCCATAGAAAACGACACGTAACCTCTTCAGGTGAGTTCTATCTAACTTGGATAAACATGAACTAACCGCCAGAGGTAAACTAAACTAAAAAAATAAAAATATAGCAAGACCAAGGTTTTAAATATCGGATATCGGGGACATATCGGATGGCCAAAATTCATATCGGATTGCGGATATCGGGGAAATATCGTGGATATGTAGTAAATATCGGAATGCCATAATGAATGTTTGCATACATAGTATAATGCATTAAAATGTAATCTCAACATATGTAATAAAATTTAAGCATACAAAATACGAATAATATATGTTTAGGATCACTAATCAACCTTCTAAAACAAACAAAAGTGCAAAGCAACGTTGCAACATTCGATCTGCTTTTTTTAGGGCAAAATGTCATTTGATATAATGGGGAAATCTTGATATCTCGCCCAAAAATTCCAAACAAGGTATATTATTTTGCAACAAGCTATATAAAAAGATATATTGGTTCACATATCGGCTAATATATCGATCATATCGGGGATTTATCACTCAAAATAGCCAAAAAGCGGTAAAGGATATTTAAAGACCATATCGGTTGCGGCAAGCCCTGTAAAAGGATATATCGGGGGATATATCGGGTCATGTCGGGGATATTTAAAACAATGAGCAAGACCCACTCCTATAAATAGGGATCTAGGCTGTAGTGAAGAGTATACTATAGAGATCAAGGGGAGAAAAGAGAAAAATAAAGCTCCAGTAGAGGATGTACAGAAGAACACTAGAGGATGAGATTGCCATCACTCATACTTTAGTGTTACTTTCTAATGCTTTATTCTTGTACTAAGATTTGTTTTATTTTGTCATCTATATTAAATGAGTGAAGTTGTGTTCTGCTTAGTAAGTTACATTCAACCTCCTAAAAGTTAAAATTAAGGTTTCATTTCTCTTTAATAACATATGTTGGTCAAGTCTACAAATTCCTATTGTACTACCACTTTGCATCATTGTTATAAATAGCGGTAAATAACTCCGCAATAGTGGCGCTAATAGCGTTAGCGGTTCCTTCCCGCGTAAATAGCCTCGCAATAGCGACGCTAATAGCGTTAGCGGTCCCTTCATGCGACGCTATTGCTCGCTACGCTATCGCGCAATAACAGTGACATATCGCGGAATATGTCTGTTTGCAAAAGTGGCCAATAGTATGTCATAAAGGTAAGTAGTGAGCGATTGCATTCGAAATTTGTTTTTTGACTGCTATTTAAAAGCTGTTTGAGGTTTAATTGTTTAAAATTAAACTCAACCCTTGACCATTGCATTCCATCGTCTCCTGTGATTTTCAGCATACTCCCGTCACCTCTCATAGCCTATGGCACCTACTTTGATACTTTCTCTCATCTCCTTCATCGTGAGCTCCTCTTAGGGCAGTCCTGTCACCGCTAAGCTCTTCTTCTCGAAGATGATGATTTTTTGACGTCTCCAGTCATCTTCGGTATTACGTGATGGTTACATGTCTATTTCATGTTTAGGATCTCTTTGAATCATCTAATATGTACTTTTAGATTTTTTAGATTTTTTCTTTAATTTTTTAGTATTTATACATATCTAAATTAGATCGTTATTTAACTTTGCGCTTTTTACCGCTATTTTACCGTAATAGCCCGAAATAGCCTTAGCGATGCCTCACTGCTACGCGACGCTATCCGCTATCGATAACCTTGCTTTGCATATACATAGCACGTACAAACTCAGTGCCACTCATGTTGATTGATAACATTGAAAAGGAGCCATCAGTGTTAAGTGAGTTTATTGATTGATTCATCGGCATATATTCGAATTATGTGGGGCTTATGCCTCAAATTGTTTTTGGTGTTGTTATCATTTATCGTGGATGGGGACATAAGGAACTATCCGCAGGTAAAATGGTTACCGAGGAAGTTGCACCTCATACGTCGTTAATTGTTTTATATCAGTTTGATTTCTTTTTTTATATAATTATTTAATATTGAATTCAACCTTGATAATCTCATTAGGCTATCGTAGCTTATTCTTTTGTTAGTCCTCCTTTTTCAGATCAAGGAGCATAAATAGAGGACCATTGTCGAAATTTTTTTTTGGGAACTATTCCTGTAAATCGACTTGTAAACGGTTAGAGAAGGAGAAGCAGGTTATGTACTACATATGTAAAGTAGCAATAGTGAAAAAGTTGGTTGTTCATATTGTATGTTTTACATCGTACACCCAAACTAGGTTTTCTTATATTAAGTCTTAAGTTTAGGGCATGACAAAGTTGGTATTAGAGTATAGGTTAACAAACCTAGTTAAAATTAGGATTGGATCCCAGACTGTGGGTTATGAATCTATCCTAAGATATTATATCTTTGTCACTAATCAATGTTGTGTTGCATGAAATGGTTAGTGCAACTGAAGTAATGATCCAAATGGACCATGTTATTGTGGCAAGATGTTTACTAACTAAGAAGTCATGGACATTGTAGCACAAAGGGACGTCTATATTTAGGAGAGTTCAAATTCCATAATAATGCTCAAAAATACAAATGCGTTGTTAGAACAGGCTGAGATTTAACTTCAACAAGCTAAAAAAAATGAAAAGCTACCCCTTTTCCACTACATAGAAGGTATTATACAAGAGCATAACGCCCTAGCTCAAGAAAACCATAATCTTAGGTCGCACAATTAAAAGTTAAATATACTTGATGAACTAGAAAATGCAAGGTGGAACAACAATCAAGAAATTATAATGATCCAATCAAGTTCGGAGGAGGATCCCGATGAAGATCTAGAAGATCCAGAAGAAGTCTGACAATGGGGATAACTAGTAACATATATATATATATATATAATATATATATATATATATATATATAT
>BQKN01061125.1:32472-49678 GCA_022839385.1 Asparagus kiusianus | reverse complement strand
ATGTGCCTAATTTTCCAAGTATTTTCTAATGTAATAAAATATTTTGTGTAGTATCTTGCAAACTGCTAAATTTACATTTGCATAAATAATATTGTATGATAGCTATATGATTTATCTTACAAGATATTTTATTTTAGATTGTTGGATACAGTACTCAAGAAATAATCATAATAATCTGGTTGACGTTGATCCCAATATTTTAGGTCAGATTTTGGCGACGCTTACACAACTTGTACGTAACCAAGGAGCCTAACACAATGAACTAGGAAGGAGGCAAGCTACAATGGAAAATGTTAAACAATTGAAAATGAAAGAAGATAAAGCTCTTGAAAGATCCCTGAAGTTTAACTCACTAAAGTTCTTCGATGAACCAAATCAGTACTATGGCTCGAAGACAGAAAATATTTTTACTATATTGCATTATGATGTGGAAAGAAGGGTTTCTTAATTCTTATGTTGTATTCCAACTACAATGAGCGGCACGAGAATAGTAGAGGATGGTTGATGATGAAAAATGGACACGACATAATATAACGCGAATATGGGCAAACTTCGTTAAGGAATTTAATGATGAATATTCTCCACTGGTTGCTAGGGAAAAACGGGAAGAAAATTCATCTCATTGAAATAAGAAATATAAATGTTGCACAGTATGCTGTAAAATTCAAAAAGTTGATGAACATCGTCAAGAATATAGTTGATACTAAGGGGCGCATAATCAGAATTTATCAAAGGATTAAGAAATGAAATTTAAGATGCGATAGCTTCATAAATTTCTACCTAAGCAAAATCAGTAGAATTAGCATCTAAAATTGAAAAGCGAAGGATGAACATGAAATCTAAGGACAATCTTCAAAGATAATGTCTGCCTCTAGTTATTGGAAGGGTAAAGGGAAACATGACGCTAAGAAAGCTAAAACTAATGTTTTAAATGTCGGATGTCAGGTTCATGTTGGACGGCTAAAATTTATGTCGGATAGAAAAAATCGGGGATATTTTAGAGGACAAAAAAATATTGGATTGCCAATTCGGATGGTGTGCATGTGTAATATTATATCATAAATAAAATCTAAACATACTTAATAAATTCTATTGTCTAAACATATAAAAAAGTAAATAACTTATGATGTTTAGGGTTAATGTTGAAGGAAAGAGGGTGAGAAAAGAGTAGCCCGACACTGACAGTTAAGGAGAGAAGATCGTTCGATATTGATTTCGAAGGAATAGCTCGGAGAATATACCGATAAGATGTTGAAGGAGAGACGAGTTATGGAAATGACTTCGGTCCTTTTTTCCCTAACTGATTGGGTTTTGTCTTTAAAAGCAATATTAAGTTAGTTAGGTATTTAAGTTTAAACCTGATTAGACATAACTAAAAAATCAGTTAATTTTTCAGATTGAAAAATAAACCAACATAACCAACATATGTCCCTCGATATATCCGACCGATATATCCGACATGTTTCCCGATATATCCGACATGAACCTTGAAAACACAATACGCATTGGAAATCTTCATATCGTGTCGGTTAGCTTCTAAATTTGTCATGTCAGCCGACGTGTCTTACATGGTTGCTGACATTTAAAACACTAGCTAAAATTGGTGACCTTACCGCAAAGCGGGGGTGATTTTCAAAATTGCACCTATTGCGATAAGCCGAGACATACTGAAGATCAATGTTGGAAAAAGGCAGGAAAATGTACATTTTGTGGTGGGGAAAGTCACTTTGTCAAGGACTGTCCAAAAACAACAATAAATGCTAAGTAAGGGCTGCAAGATGCTAAAGAAAATAAGCTTCGTATGTTTGGAAGGGTTGGGCGTTAGACGGAGAGGAAGCACCAACCGTTTCTTTAGTGATAGAAGGTATGCTTCTAATTTTAAATATGAGATGCTAAAGTTTGATAGATTTTGGATCAACGCACTCTTACATTGCACCACAATTTGCGAAGTTTATTGATAAAGGACATAAATAAATTACTTTACTAGTTGGAGCTGTGTAAACCTCTAGTAGTAACCTCATCACTGATCAAGTGTACAAGGTCTGTGATGTTAAAATAAGCAGCAAGTAATTTCAAGCATGAATTGGTTAGCCCAACATCATGCTCACATGGATTGTCGAGCCAAGATGATAAGATTTTGTCAAAATGGTGAGGTTCTATCCACCTGGAAAGTCTGTGGTTGAATTTAAAGGAGAAGGAAAAAATATATCACCTACACATTGCGGGTAAAAGCTCAAAAATAGTTATGGAAGGGACACTAGGTTTATATAGCTTATATCATGAATAATCCAACGAACAAAGTAAAAATAGATGAAGTTCCTATTGTGAAGGAATATCCTGACAATTCCTAAAGAATCAACATCCTTACCTCTCGATTGAGAAATTCAATTTCGTATCGAATTAGTTCCAAGAGCAACCCTTATATCAAAAACTCCATATAGGATGACACCTGCATAATTAGAAGAATTAAAACTATAACTATATCAATTACTGGAGAGAATTTTTATTTGACCTAGTACATCACCATGTACTGTTTGCTAAGGAAATAGATGGATCGTTGAGACTTTGCATAAATTATAGAGGCCTAAACAACGTAACAATAAAGAATAAATATTTGTTGCGTCTTATTGATGAATTATTTGATCATTTACAAGGAGCAAGAGTATTCTCGAAATTTCATTTAAGGCAAGGGTATTACCAATTAAAGATTCGGGAAGAAGATATTTCTAAGATTGTATTTAGAGCAAGATATGAGTATTATGAGTTTGTAGTTATGCCTTTCGAACTAACCAATGCTCCAGTTGCCGTCATGGATCTAATGCACAATGTTTAAACCATATCTGGACCAATTTGTCGTTAACTTTATTGATGACATTCAGGTTTACTCCAAATCCACAAGAGGAACAACATTTGCATCAAGTGCTACAAACTCTCCGTACTCATTAGTTATCTACTAAGTTTAGCAAATGTGAATTTTGGTTGCCCCAAATATCATTTCTTGGACACACAGTTTCTGTTGAAGGAATTAATGTTGATCGTCAAAGGTAGAAGCCGTGACTTCTTGGAAGCAATCCAAGAATGTAACAGAAATAAGAAGTTTTTAAGGATTATCATGATATTATAGGCGTTTTATGAAGGACTTCTCAAGGATTATTGCGCCATTATCAAATTTGACTAAAAAGAAGCAACCATTTAATTGGGATGATAAATATGAGAAAAGTTTTCAAGAGTTGAAAAAACAATTAACACTTGCTCCAATCTTAGCCTTGCTGTAGAAAATAAACAAAATTTGCAATATTTGCCTCGAAAGAAGGATTGAGTTGTGTGTTAATGTAGAACGAAAGAGTAATACTACTTATGCCTCACGAAAATTAAAAGCCTTATGAGGTAAATTATCCCACATATGATCTGGAACTGAGCCATAATATTTGCTCTAAAGAAGTGGAAACACCATGTGTATGTGGTAACATTTAAGGTATATACAGATAATAAAAGTTTAAAATATATATTTACTGAGAAAGATTTAAACCTAAGGCAAACTAGGTGGATGGAATATTTAAAGGACTATGATTGTACTAGTAATTATCATCCTGGCAAAACAAATATGGTTGCTGATGCTCTTAGTAGAAAATCAAGTTTAGCTACAATAGCTTAAGAAATAGGAAATGGAAACAATGGTGTCTATGGTATCCTAAAGAAACACATACCCGGGTATTATTTTCAAATCTTTAGGAACGACCAATCATCTTGCAAAAGATTAAGGAAGCACATGATCAAGATCCTGAGCTTCAAAAGTTTTGGGAGAAGATAGATGAAGGGATAAATCTGAATTCACCTCAAGATTAGATGGACTTCTAAATTTCAAGGAAGAGTATGTGTGCCCAAAAGTTCTGAGCTAAAGAAAGATTTTAAAGAAGCACATCATTCTAAGTATACGATCCATCTCGAAGAAACTAAAATGTACCATGATTTAGAGCAGCGATATTGGTGGTGGCATGAAAAGGGATGTGGCGAACTTTGTGGCTAAGTGTTGCTAAGTAGTCAAGCGGGAACATCAACGACCATCAGGTTTATTGTAACCATTAGCAATGCGGGAGTGGAGATAGGAGCATATTACAATGGACTTCGGTTCTAATCTACCATGGTCACTTAAAGGATATGATACAATCTGGGTAATAGTAGACAAGCTCACTTAGTAAGCATATTTTCTCCCTATCAACAAGATGGACCCTCATGAGAAATTAGCTCGGTTGTATACTACTGAAACAGTAAGGCTCCACGAGACACCTGTAAGTATAGTAGCTTACCAAGATTCAAGATTTGTATCTTGATTTCAGCAACAATTTACAAATGACTATAGATACTAGACTTTGTTTTAATATAGCTGGACGTCCTCAACAGATAGACAATTAAACTAATACAAATATTGGAGGACATGCTAAGGTCACGTGTACTTGATTTTGGTGGAACTTAGGAGAAACACCTTACGCTTGCATAATTTCCTTATAATAATAGTTATCAAGCTACTATGGAATGAGCTTTTTGAAGCATTGTATGGTCGAAGGTGCAGGTCGCCTATTTACTGAAATGAAGTAGGTGAGAGAAAAACTTTGCAACCACACCTTGTTCCTATGTTGGAAGAAGTAATTGATAAAGTTCGTAAAATTAGACAGAATGTTGACGGCTCAAAGTGGGCAAAAGAGTTATGCAGACAAGCGAAGAAGGGATTTGGAATTTCAAGTAGGTGACAAAGTGTTCTTAAAAGTATCACCGCGAAAGGGTATAGTCAAATATAGAAAAGGCGGTAACGTTGAGACTTTCGAAAATTTAGAGAAAATAGGAAATGTGGCATATGGAATTGCTTTACCGCCTAGGTTAGATAGGATACATGACGTATTCCATATTCGGTTCTTAAGAAATACCATCCAGACCCATCTCATAATATACTCCACTACAAGCCTTTGAAATTGAATGTCGATCTGTCCTATGAAGAAAGACCGATAAAATTTTTAGATAACAAGTCACAAGAATTGAGTAACAAAGTCATCCCGCTTGTTAAAGTTTTGTGGAGTCATTATGGAACAGAAGAAGCTACTTGGGAAAAAGAAGATGAAATGCGATAAAAGCATGCATTCTATTTTAAAAGTCCATGTAAAATATCAAAGACGAAATTTTTATAAGGGGGTAGATTGTGTCGCCACACCTAATTATTCTCCACAAAATAGCACGTTATTTGGCTTTGCATAAGAGTAAAATGTTAAATGGCCTGAAGATCATATGACCCAATTTAATGTTATTATTATTATTATTATTAACACCAAAATCTGATATTGAAACTAAGGGTTGTTTCATTTATTTTATTATGAGTTGTGTAGCTTAAGTATCTACATAATAGTATGCTAAGTTATAAGCCATGAGTAGCTATTATACAAGGTCGATATGAACAGCTCTCATCCTAGCAAAGAATTTTACAGCAATGCGTGTGTCCATAAAAAATAACACGTAGCCTCTTCAGGTGATTCTATCTAACCTGGATAGACAGGAACTAACCGCCAGAGGTAAAATAAACTAAAAAAGTAAAAAATAAAAATCAAGGCCCATGGCTATAAATAGGGGTCTAGGCTGTAGTGAAGAGTATACTACAAAGATCAAGGGAAAAAACGAAAAAAAAATACGAAAAAAAAAAATTAAAGCTCCAACAGAGGACGTACAGGAGAACACTAGAGGGTGAGATTGCCATCCCTTATGTTTTAGTATTACTTTCAAAGGTTTTGTTCTTGTACCAAGCATTGTTTTATTTTGTCATCTATATTAAACGAGTGAAGTTGTGTTCCTGTTAAGCGACTTTTAAATGGTTTGAGAAGGAGAAACATGTTATGTACGACATATGTAAAATAGCAATAAAGAAAACGTTGGTTGTTCATATTGTATAATTTTACGTCTCCCACCCCAAAGATTAGTTTTCTTACAACACATCAAAGTTTGCGGCATGATAGGGGATAGGGTGGTTGGGTGATAGGGAAGGACGGGAGATGAGGTTGGAGGGTAGGGGATGGATGGAGTGGGAGAGATGAGAGGAGAAAAGATAATAAGTAGAGAGACTATGGTATTATTGAGAGTTTTAAGAATGAGTGATGCATTGGGGTGTGCTTTTACCTTCGGGGATCAACACAGATTCAAATTCCTAGGGCTTTGGGAATCATTTTGCTTATAAACATCTTAATATCGTATTGGGCCATTTCCAATCTCAATGATTAAAGCTCAATGATCAAGGTTCTGGGAAATACGGAATATATCTTGTAATATTAAAAAGAGACGTGATGTAAACTGTAGGATTTACATTTTAAGTGTTATGGTATGTCAGTCTTTTCTGTGTTGAGCCTTGCCCATCTATACTCGAGATTTCTTTCTTTGCCCAGTTCTTTCACATGATCAACAGTTTGTATCCCTAGACTAATTGATACACAGTGTGAACTGGGTCTTGGAAAGCAATCAGTTTGTGGCCCCCTTTTGCTCTCAATGATTGTATATTTTTGCTTTCTGCGGTTAATTCATATGTGCGCCCGCAGTGGAATGCTGGAGTCTGGGTAAAATTTTCAGTTATAGTTATGCACAATTCTTTTGATCTATTCTGTAGTAAAACATGTATTAGTTGCCTTGTGGACTTTTGCTATTAAAGCCAGACAGTAAAATCCTGCTGGATTTGCGAAGCTTTTCCTGGTATTCTAGTGCCTCTACTATCTTTCATTGAACTTCCCTTATTTTTATCATGCAGAAGAATTTTGATTTAGAAAATGCGGAAATTAAGCCTCTACTCAGTAAGGAGAATATGGAAGAGAAAAGAAGCTTACTGGACTCTGATAATTTTTGCGTTAATGACCATCATGAAGAAAGGCCCAACAGGAAACGTTCACTCCCAACAAGCGGCGACGCTTCCCAAATGCCTAGTGAAATAATGCATTTCAAAGAGAAGATTCCCTTCATTGATGATACAAGGGAGCACAAGAGGATGAGGCCTGAAAGTACGGGGCATGTCAGTTATAATAGTCATCAAGAAGATCTCAGCAAAAGTTTATCACCAAAAGGTCCTCCTGGGAGCTTGAACGCTGATGAGATCTGCTTGCTTCCAATAGAGCCTGACCCGAGAAGGGATATAATGCATAATGTAGTTACTGATGGAGAATGCTCTGCCGATATTCCAAATCTTGAATTAGCATTAGGCGCCAAAAGGAAACTTCCAGAAGAGGAAATCTTGCCTCTGTTGTCATCAAATACTGGGGATGATGTGGAGGGCTTGCTTTTTCTTTCTCTTGCTTTGCATTCTCCAGAAAAAGGACCCAAATCCTTCACCTCTATTTGATGGGTTTTGGAAAAAAAAGTAGATTCTTTGTTCTGCAAATAGACAGTGCTCAAGACTCATGGCTTTGTGCTTATGTAGTATGTCATCAATATTTGAGGATTGCAAATCACTTAACATCCAGAAGATTCAGGCAGATGCAAGCTGCTTTGATAGTGTTCTCCCAGGTTATTGCCATAAATTGGTACAGTTTGC
Organism: Asparagus kiusianus; assembly: GCA_022839385.1. Taxonomy (NCBI): domain Eukaryota; kingdom Viridiplantae; phylum Streptophyta; class Magnoliopsida; order Asparagales; family Asparagaceae; genus Asparagus; species Asparagus kiusianus. The sequence goes on along the minus strand of BQKN01061125.1, from coordinate 42,126 downwards.
ATTTTATTCTCCTATTTAACAGTTCACCTTTTTATGCTGATTGTTGGAGCGTTTTCTTCTTTTTTGTTTGTGCTAGGGCTGTTAAGATTTTTATGCAATGTGAATGAGCCCAGAAAGAGCCTGCAAGATGATTGCTAACCTATGGACGGGTACCAGCAACTGCTGATTGCATCTACTATGTATTATCCGATTGATTGATGGAAAGCAGGAAACAGGTCTCTCAAAAGAATGGTCTGACCTTCCTTTGGCAATGTTGCTTGAAGCTGATCGTATGCCGGAGAGAGTGCCTCAAGACAAGCTGATGGGCTAATGTGAGGACGTTGGTTTTACTTGCACGCCAGGAAGGCTAGAGACTTGGTTTTGTGTGCAATGTGAAGGCTATAGAGTACCTGTCGGACAAAAGAGGCTGAATACTGCTGTGAAAAAATAGCAAATTTTTTTTTTTGGCCGAGAAAATGTAAAAAAAGGAAAAATGTTCAGAACACCTTGACTAGATTATTTGAGATCTACACTTTTCAAACTGGAAGAGATCAATGGTCCCAACAGAGCTCAGTTGAGTTGTACTATGCCTTGTTCTTGCTCTATGAGATTTTACAAATATCCGTTGGGACTTTAAATTCTAGTTATTTACTTGACAAAATTAGATCAGTCGAGTTGCTCTGTCATTTTGAAGATTCAAACTCTGAAGCTACACAACTTGCACGAGCTATTTCTGTGTACTGTACATGTGTGTATTTTTCAGATAGTGATACTGTTGGGTGACGATTTTTGAATCTCAAATTTCTATTAAATGTGTTTATCAGAACTAACATTCCTGCACGGTCGTTGTCCATTAGGATTTTTCGACTTTCTAACTAAAATTTTCCCCTTTCTTCATATTCTCGTGCATAGGAGGTGTTTATACTATGTACTAGAGCTACAGTAAATCTCCAATAAATTTAGTATAATGATACTAAACTAGTTTCAAACCCGTGCGACACAAGGATTTGTTAATTATTGAGCGTGTATAGATAAATGTCATAAATTTTGTAAAACATTTATGCATCAAAAGAAAAATTAAATCAAAATTTCACATAACTTTCAATAAAAGAAAAAAATACTATAGAAATGGCCACAAATTATATTTTGCTCGAGTCTAAAATGCTTTACCCAAAACTTGTTTTAGTTTTTATTGGTCAATTGTAAAACTTACACTCCCACTTATGTAAGAAGGATTGATACTTCAAATAGGCGAAATAACTCAAATTTATATGCTTAAAAAGGGACATCATAAAAGAATGAAAAAAGAAAGATTGTGAACAACTCAATCATGAGGAATACAAGCCTTAAATGCACAGGATCATATGCGCCAAAATAGACTTGAGTATACATAACTGTGAGTGTACTATTAGTTAAATAAATAACAAGTATACAAATAAAGAAGAACATATAATACTTTGATAAATTTTAAAAGGCTGCATTACCAAATTGGTATGTTTTTAGTTGGACACACGTTCTAATTAGGTATTTTTAGTTTATCCAGCAACATTAAGGTATCATAATCAAATTCCTAATGCATATATTTTGTATTTTTTTTATTAAGGATTGGAATACGAAGTTTATAATGTGCCGGTTTAAGAATTAGAATGGACAATCAAATAAGGGTATATAGGTAATTTATATACAAACTGTTAGAATTTTAACATCTGTTAGCATAGAGGGTAAATTTGAAAGAAGAAAACAATTTGAGGGATAAATTTAAAATTATAATGATTTCAGTATTAAATTTAAGAATATCTATAATTTGGAGGGAATATATCAAAAGAACCCCATTTTAAAAGCATGTTTTTAAAATAAATAAAAAGATTCAAGCTAGAAGTTATCTATGATGCAATGTCGGATCATCTATAAACAAATAAATAAATAACCTAAGACGAAAAACTAAATAAAATAAGTTACATATTGCTCCACATTTACTCTCTTATATATTTGCAAGTTTAACTACCTATCAACATTTCCCACAGTTGTTTTTCTTTCATAGAATAGTCTACATACAAAAAGATAACTTGTTTCATAGTTAATAATCCTCCGAAGTAGCTCAACGTTCAAAATTGTAAAATACCATGCATGATAATAATATCTGCACATTCCTAACTTTTAACCAACATGCATTGAATTGAGCTTCTATAATCACTTGTCCAGATAGAAACTAAAAGTGAAAAGGAAAACATGTAATATCAAGTAGCACTATAAAGATAATTATGCACAATTCTACAATGTCCCAGTGGAAAAAAAAAAAAAAAAAACCCTCCACCAAGAATAGCGCATGCATCTTCATGTGTAAAGGTCTACTTACATGCAATACACGAGGACAGATAATATTTACATACCCAACTTGTTCACTAAGGAAATAAAAATCTTTGCACACAATTCTTTTAAAAATTTAAAAAACAAAAACTTAAAACACTCATCAAAATTAGTTTCACAATTAAGAATCAATTCATAATCAATATTAAGAGTTATTTCCTAATCTTTCAAACATGTTGCAATGGACATTCCCTACCCTGCACAAGCACATAAATAAGTACATATTATCATGCAGAGTTAGTAGATTAAATCAATTGATCTTGATCAGATTCTTTTGATGTGCCTTGTTAGCATATGAGGCTTTAAAACTATGAAGGGGAACTTTTAGAGCATCCATCAATCATACTTGCATGCATTTGCGACAACTTTTCAAATCCTTTCTGTTACTATCTTTTGCTGTTTTCTACCATCCACCTCTTGATCTGATTGATTATGTTCTCGGCAGCACACATCCAGTCCTTGTCATCAAAATATGGCAATCGAGAAGCCTTCACAGCCTTGCATTCCCCAATATCTATAATGAATGGTCAAATAAATCAGTATTTTTATTTTATTTATTTATTTATTATTTTTATTCAACACTATACAAGCAGGTTATACATGTGATTTTAGAGGCGTCATAGGAGGAAATCCCCTCCTATGACAAGGATACCCATTAATCTCTTATAAAAATATAGGTTCATACTTCACTCTTCTTGTTGAAGTGTCACTTTTGTACAATACTTGTAAAAAAAGAGTCAATAAATTATCAAAGTCAGACTTGAACGCTAGTTCAACAAATTTTCAACAAAAAAGAAAACTTGTGCAAGTCTAGAACACTCACAAAAAAGATTTCCCCATAACATACATTGAAAGCTGTACTTAATAGAATTTTTTTTGCAAGCGTACACATTATATGCAATTGCAAATCCAAAGGGCACATCTCTAATAACTTAAAAGAGCAAAATATACATTAAAATTATAATATTTTTTAAACTGAAAATTATAGTTTATAACTTTCCCAAGTAGCAAAAAATCTGCATGAATGGTAATTATAAGGGAACCATAAAGATAGGAAAATAAATAAATTTTAAAAATGAGGAGGACTAAAATCATGATAAATAACTGAAAATTCATTTACAATAAAATGGAGGCATCCTCAATACTCCTAAAGGATGTAAGCGGTGCAACTATTATCCTGTGAAAAAAATTATTAAATCTGAACGTCGCTTCCTATATAAAACAAATGATATAAACAAACCAGTAATGACACCGTTATCGAAGTTGCTCAATCTTTTGTTAGCAAATTTTTACAGATTTGTAGCATTCATAATCCGGTTAAGTATAGCGAGCAGTAACTTTACAAAACAGAATAAAACAACACAAACTTTAGTTGGCTATATGTCCCTGCTCTTTTAGTAATTTGTTTTTTTTAACTAACAAATTACATCATTGCAGGATTGCAATTTATATATTAATCTGCATCTCAAAGTGTTAAATTTTGCATGATAGTTAACTCAAGAATCAGAAGGGAGGGAGAAAATTCATAATCGCAATTCCTTAAAAATGACCCTTGGCCTTCATGACAAAGCACCACTAATTAATAATACCAGGATTTGGAATGCAACAAAACAATAGTTGGGAAGATTATAAAATGAGCCCAACGTGAAGTGTAGTGGTACAACAATAGTCAAGTGTCGTGCTGACCTATTTTCGATATCTAAATGAAGAAATAAAACGAAATATAAGGGCCTATTTGGTTGGTCCAAAAACAGCAGAAAAAGGCCCAATAGAAAACTGACTTTGAAAAAATTCACTGTTTCCCCCCCACAATCAGGTGTTTAGTTTGCAAAAAAAAAAGAGGAAAGTGAGAGAAAATTAAGGCCCTAGCTAGGATTTCCGGCTGAAAATTTTCCGCCATTGCACGCCCGATTATGGGAGAATAAGCCCCCAATTTTGCTCTCCCATACAGAAAGAGAAAGCTAAGGTTCGCGTTCTCCATTTTTCCTTGCAGCCATCGCCATCTCGTCACCTCTCTCTTTCTCTCGTTCTTCTTCCCCCTCCTTCCTTATTCCTTCTTCCCCTTCCCTCCCGCCTTGCAACTCTGATTGGAATCCCTATTCCTCCTTCCCATTCCCTCCCGCCTTGCAAATCCGACCGACAACAACTCTAAGATAGTCGGGTATTGGTGCTTGGCATCTGATGACGACAAACTTCTCGGGGCTTTGAGATAATTTGTTATTTTATAGTTTTTTAGGTTACTAGATCTTTGATGATTTGGTCATTGATGAATTTTATTGATGAATTTTGGTGTTGGGTGTTGGGTTTTGGTGTTGGGTTTTCAATTGATGAATTTTATTGTTATTAAAAAAATACAAATGAAAAAACCCATGAATTTCAGTTAATTTACTGCATTCATTTTTTCCCTCCAGATTTTGAGAAGATGCCGCCATGGCTAGATTTAGTACTTTATTATGTATGATGTTTACCACAATGTTATTATTATGTTTTTTCCCTCCAATTTTGACAAGAGCCCATGTATTTGATATGTTTCATCTGGTAATAGGCAAAGGTTTTATTAGATAAGCTTATGGGAGTTTGTTTTAATTACAAAATTTAGACTCTCAGTGTTTATGGGTGGATGTTGATGCTTTGGTTCTATTTAATGTTATAATTTTGCCAGGATTAAATTACACATGTTTATAGTCTTTAAATATGGGTTATCAAAGGTCAGCAAGGTACAAAGCATTGATTGAGATGAATGAAAGGTTGTGGGTTCTCGATGTATGATTTACTCTCTACTACTTGTCACTAAACGGCGGGAAACAAAACTTGTGGTAGGATCTTAAATTTTTAACATTTTGGTTTTAAAAAGCCAAAGTTTGACAAGATGAGTTAGGATCATGATGTATTGTCCCCTTGCATGATTTATGTCCATAAGCTATCAGAAACAGATCATGTTTCCAAGCATATCACCCATAATGTAGTAGGATTTTTTTTCAAAGCTTTATTTATAGGGGTGCAAAATCGTATCCGTATCCGTGGAAATATCCGTAACCATATCCGTTATGATACGAATATGGTTACTCAAATCTATAACCGATAGGATATGGTTACGGATATAGTTTTATAGTGAAATATCCTTATCCGTATCCGAAATATCCGAATACACATTAGTCATATTTTTACGATAGTTTCAATTATTAGATTATGAATTTGTGGTTAATTTTGATGATCAAGATGTCTAATCTTAACTTTTCAGTTACAATGAACATATTAACGAACTCTTTTGTATCACATGAACTATGTTTTTCTCAATACTATCTAATTTTCTCATATCCGTTTTGTATCTGCATGCATATCTGCTTATATATCTGTAACCGTATTCAATTTTACCGGATATGGATATTAATTTTCCTTATCGATGTATATCCGTATCCGTATGTATCTGAGATGAGTAAACGGATATGGATATGGTAGACATCATATTCGATCCGTATCCGGACCGAATGCACCCCTATTTATGTAGCAAAAATTTCAAAATTGAGGCAAATATCAAGTTTACACCTTTATGAGCATTATATTATGTGGTAAACTATAGTTATAGGTATTGCGGTTTTGAAATTGCTACCCTCCTTGATATTGAATATGTTTCTAGGAAATTCATGAGACTACCAATCCCATGGATTTTGTTTTTGTAAAATCTATGGGACTAGTAGTCCCGTTTACTGTGCGTGCATGTTTTTGTGCACACACAATAAATAAACAGGACTAATAGTTTCATGGATTTTGTTTTTGCAAATTTCATGGGAGTAGCAGTCCCGTGAACTCTGAACTTTAGCTGCAATTAACATTGGTAGCTTATTTTGTAGTGATAATTTTCATAAAAGTTCCTCGGCCTCACAAATATTGATATTAGTCAGTCAATTAATAATTACATATAGTTATTGACTCAAATCCTTTAAAATTTTGAAATTACTTCTGTGACGTCCCTGTTTTCACACATGGCTGCAGTCCAAGGTGAACCTAGAGATGTCAAACCTACCATGCACCCACACTGTGTAACAGCAAGTTTCACCAATCACAGTAATATCCTCTAGTGGGATCAAATAAAAACGTAGGTATAAAACAGGCAAAGAAATAGAATAATAATAATAGTCATGATAAAGAGGATGATATCTCATAAATAAAGGTCATGTCTCAACTGAAAATAAACTGAAATACATATGGAGTCTGAAATAACATACGATGTCTCAACATGAATCAAAACGGAAAGTCGAACTAAGGTACATTGCCTTTACAAAATGAAACTAAACTCTAAGTCTGAATAAAATTTAAAACTATAGTGGAGCCTCTAATAAATCTCTCGGGACGGTGACTATGCAAGAACTCCGTCATCCTGCGGCTCTCCGGAACTCCGAGCTACCTGAAAGGGTGTTTTTAAAAGAAAAAGAAACAACAACAAGAGCGTCAGAGCGCTACAGCAAGATTACCCCCATCCGCCCCCAGGGAAAGGGCTGCTAGGATGGAGTGGAGGATCTATCTATTAAGCATAGTCTACCTATATCATTTTCCCCGTATCTAGAGGAATTAAAATTTAGACACCTACAAAACGAGACGTAGTACGTCGAGCGAAATAATCCAAACAAGGAAACCCTCATGTATATACCATATGTCTCGAATCGTAAACATCTAAACATTAATACCGAAATAAGAATAAACAATCTAATAAAACCAATAATTAGAGATCCATAACACGAGACTGGTACGTCGAGCGAAATAATCCAAACAAGAAAACCCTCATGTATATACCATAAGTCTCAAATTATGAATCTCTAATCATTGATCCCAACTAAGAAAAAAAAAGACAGTAAAAGAAATAAGATATCAACACATCGTATTTATAATATCTTCCACAATCACTGGAGAGATAGAATAAAATACCAACACATAATTTTGTATACTTTCAAAAGTAACGTATCTCAGTTATATAGTTCACTGATAGGTCGTATTTATAATCGGCATCTGTCATACTTAGGCTATCAAGTAATTGTCTCAGTGCGACGGACTACCCTATAGGTATCCTGAACTGTGTACACGACTCATTAGTCTCATCGCGATCTCAGTGCATAACATGAGTGCGGGACGGACTACCAAATAGGCATCCTAGAAATACGGCTCACGAGCCTCATCGCACCCTAATGCGGGATGGACGGCTAGATCAAACCTCCTAAAATCCGACTCAATGGCCTGTACATGTGGAATATCGATGTAGGCGTATAAAACTACCTATAGGTCCCTTAACACAGCTCGACGACGTCGATTCGACAAACGAACCATCGGGCAACGTATCCAAACACGATCGTTAGTCTGCAACACCGAAGCCAAGCGATACGCGACGAAGCGGATTAACGTGGCTACGAGGCTAACGAACCGCACGCAAACAACAGAATGAATCCACTCGTGTGCGGAATCAAGCCAACAGGTTGAGGAATCAACGAGTCATCCAACCAAGAGCGGACTCGGATGAATCACGATCGAATCAAGATCAGTTTCGGACTCAAACTCAGAAATGGATTTACTGCCAAATCAGGAACCAGATTTACTACCAAATCGGGTCAACGAATCGAGTCCGAACGAATCAACCACACAACCGAATCACGGAAAAGACCGGAACGAACAACGCCTTAAGGGGGGCTCGGCCGAAACCGAGCCACCTTGAGGTGGCTAGGCAGCCTAGCCACCTCAAGGTGGCTAGGCGTGTCGGCCACCTATAGGTGGCTAGGCACCCTAGCCACCTCAAGGTGGCTAGGCGTGTCGGCTACCTATAGGTGGCTAGGTAGCCTAGCCACCTATGGGTGGCCGACCCAAATCTGTGCCAAAGCACAGATCTGAGAGCCTATAAATAGAGGGGCTTGGGTTCATTTTTAAAGGTTGGAAATTTTGGAGAGAGGCGAAGCCCTACAGGATTCAAAGACTCAGAACTTAAAAAAAGATCTCAACTTTGGGACTTCGAGGACTCGCTCATCAAGATCTGGTGCTCGGCGATCGTCAACGTCAAAAAAGGCAGGTGTTCGAGAGGACCGGATCTCAGATCTACGCAGGCGTACTCCGGATCAAAGCTTGGTCTTTGATCCTGAGGTTTGGGCGATTTGTTCCTTGGTGAACTAATCCCCCCCAGCTATTATTTTCTTAGTAAAATAATACCCGTCGTACTGCGTAGATCCGACCGGATCTAGATCTCGCGGTGGTCCACGGATAAACCCCGGCGCAGGCAAACAACCCACGCAAGCGAGCGACCGCAAAACAGGAGCTCGCGATTTGTTCGGCAAATAAGGAGAGAAAGTTGTAATCTTTTTTCATTTCTTGTATTTGATTTTTCATTGTAACCGGATCTTATAAAAAGACCGGATCTTTGTAATCGATAAACTGTTACAAGAGTGTGCAATGGAATCAATGAAGAAAGACATGATTTTTCCCGCGAACAAACAACGGCTGCAGGTGTCTTGTCCTTACCACGGGAGGCAAAGTTCGAGTTCGGAGAATTCGTCATCGATTGTCTCCTCTCGGCCTTTGTCCTTTGGAGGAAGCGCTTGGCTTGTTCACCGTGCACCTTCAAGTCTTTCCAAGAGTTGGATGGTGCTGTCCCCATTGCTTCCAACACGTCTAACGCAAGGTTGTTGTGGCAAGTTTGGAGGATGAACTCTTCAGTGATTGGGTCCCGACAGTTCATCGCTTTGTTCCGGAACCTCTTGACGAAGGTATCGACCAATTCCCCGTCCTTTTGTTTCTCGTCGAGCAACGTTCCGATGGATATCTCGGTGTCGTCATCGAAGAAGTTAGCGAGGAATTTTTTCTCCATGTCGTCCCAGCTATTTACGCTTCCTGGCTTGAGGCGGCGATACCAATCAAAGGCGGCTCCACGAAGAGTACCAACGAAGGACCGTACCATCAGAGGCTCGTTACCAGAGATAACACCCAGGTGCGATTTGAAATAAATCAAATGCTGAGTGGGGGAACCCTTCCCATCGAACGGCGTGAAGTTGATTAGACTAAACTTCGCCGGATAGGGGATTGATTCCCACTCTCTTGGGTATGGACAAGGAATGCCCGTCTTCTTCATCTCTTGAGCGGAAATCAACGTATGGATTTTGCTCTCGAGGTTTTTGATCTTTAAGTTTTCACTTGTATCTTCGTTGGCATCCTCGTTACCACCCCCTGCATTGATGGGAGGGTTATTGGCGTTATGAGTTTCATTTGCACCTGTGTCCTCATCTTCCAGATTGTTCTGGTTATGACGACTTGGTTCGCCTTGTTGGTTCCTCAATG
>BQKN01061125.1:12109-31030 GCA_022839385.1 Asparagus kiusianus | reverse complement strand
CGTCAACTGACTCCATGGCCTTTGCGAATTGTTTCGCAAGGCGTTGACGTTGCCTTTGGCGGGCTCTCTTCGAGAGAGTCACCACGCCCTCTGCTGCAGAAGGGTTGGCCAGAGCAGATCCGACCTGGTTGGGAATTGGAGGAACTTCACCCGACGCAACTTTGGCGTCAATCGGGGTGAGGTCGTCGTTGGTAGCTTCAACTTCTTCGTACCAACGAACTTTTCTCCTGGAGGAGAACTTCTGGGATTTTTTAGACTTGCGGGGGGAGGTAGATCCGGACGAGGACGACAAGTACTCCTCGAACTTCTGCTGGTCGAACTCGTATTCGACCTCCTCCACGACCGGGATCGAGATCCACGGCTGCGACGCTCCGATCTCGACAGCGAGATCGGCGACTCCCACTGTGGTCGCCAGATTGTTCGCGGGAAAAATCGTAGCTTTCATCATTGATTCCATTGTACACTCTTGTAATAGTTTATCGATTACAAAGATCCGGTCTTTTTATAAGATCCGGTTACAACAAAAATCAGAAAAGAAATGAAAATTACAACTTTCTTTCCTTGTTTGTCGAACAAATCGCGAGCTCCTGTTTTGCGGTCGCTTGCTTGCGTGGGTTGTTTGCCTGCGCCGGGGTTTATCCGTGGACCACCGCGAGATCTAGATCCGGTCGGATCTACGCAGTATGACGGGTATTATTGCTAAGGAAATAATAGCTGGGGGGATTAGTTCACCAAGGAAATAATCGTCCTAATCTCGGGATCAAAAACCAAGCTTTGATCCGGAGTATAACTACGTAGATCTAAGATCCGGTCCTCTCGAACTCCTGCCTTATTTGGCGTTGATGATCGCCGAGCACCAGATCTGGATGAGCAAGTCCTTGAAGTCCTAAAGTTTGGATCTTTTTAAGTTTTGAGCTTCGAATCCTGCAGGGCTTCGCCTCTCTCCAAATTTTCCAACCCTTAAAAATAAAACACCCTTGGCCTATTTATAGGCACCCAGATCTGTGCCTGGGCACAGATCTGGGCTGAGGTGGCTCGGCCACAAGTGGCCGGCCACCCCTAGGTGGCTCGGCCACCGAGCCACCTCCGGGTGACTCGGTTTTGGCCGGGATCTCTTTTGTTGTTGGTTTCTTCCGTCGTTTTGTCCGTGATCCGGTTCTGTGGTTGACTTGTTGGTCAATGTGGTGGCCGTTGAGCGTGCGGGCCGCTTGGAGGTGGTCGTTGAGCGTGCGGGCCACTTGGAGGTGGCCGTTGAGCGTGCGGGCCACTTGGAGGTGGCCGGTGAGCATGCTGGCCACTTGGTTCGCCGATTTGGTGGCTGGTGTTGTGGACTAGCGATCGTGTCTGCATACGTCGCCCGATGGTCGGTTTGCCGAATCAGTGTCGTCGAGCTGTGTTAAGGGACCTATAGGCAGTTTTATACGCCTACAGTATGTTCTGATTGAGGTTGGTGATTTTATTTTTTTAGTAGATTTTGTAGTCTTGAAAACACAACCTGTTTCCAATCCCAAAGGAAAAATACCTGTCATCTTAGGATGAGCTTTCTTAGCCACTTCTAATGCTCTCATTAACTGTAGAACTGTTCAAATGAAGTTATCCTTTAGGAATTTGACAGCAGATCTCAACATCTTCAATCCAGGGAACCAACCAAATAATCAACCTCTAGAAATAAATTACATTCAGGAAAGTCTAGAAGAAGAAGAAGTTGAGTTAGATCCGAGTTTTGAGGAAATTTTTGGTGAGGAGCTGAAGATTTTAGAAGAAGTGGATCAGGTTTGTCAGAATAAGAAAACCGTGTTAAACATTTACTACTTTGGACTGAATTTTAAAGAACTATTTCTTAATGAACTTAGTTTTTTAGAAAATAAACAATAACCAAATTTTCATACCTCAACCTTGAATCTTAGGGTTGAGGAAGTTGTTAAAAAAGAATTGGCTGCTAGAAAATAAAACTTCACAAATCAAGTGTCTAAGTTTATTAAGAAATTCAAAAAGCATGACACCAATAATACCTACCTTACATTGTTGCAAGAATCATTGAACACCCCGGAATGCTTGAAATTTTAGTACATAATTAATTATATCATTTTGAATTTATTTAAAATCCGGAGGAGAATTTTCAGCAATAAGGTGGGATTCAATGTAGAATTTGAGCTTTTCATGTTGAACCTTTCATTCTACATTCTTTGTTTTATTTTGTCTCATAATAATAAAAAGAATTTATTCTTCTCTCATTTGAGAGTTTCTTATCTTTTATAGCAAAAAAAAAAAGAAGATAAAAAAAAAGAAAAATAAAAATATGAAAAAAGAGAATAAAATTTTGATTTCATCATCCTCATACCAAAGGTAATTGCAGATTTTTTTGAGTCAACCGGCCTAATGTAAGTGCTTCATTTCTTATCTGCTTTACTTTGTGTATCATAGAGTTTGCATTGAGAATAATGTAACATTTAGGTGTGGGAGTGGGAAGTAGTTATTTTTTCCTCTTTATTTTATCTTTTTGTTGCATTTTTTGTCATAATTTTTTTTTCTTTCTTCTTCTTTCTCTTCTTTCCTTAAAAAATTATAAAAATATTATCACTTACCAAATTAATGAAGTTAAGTAATAATTGATCTATTTGATAAATTTTAAATTTTCTAATCCTTAGTTAGTGTTATACTCAAGTTCACCTTTTATGATAACGCTAATAAATTTTTTAAGAAATAATTTTCAAAGTAGTATACTTCACTTAAGCCTTAACTTAAACTTTTAATTAAAATAATAAAATTTTTACATGCTTAACTTAGAGTTGAAAATAATTTTTCAAGTTGTCTTGATTTATATATTTTTCAGAATTTATATATACATATACACACATACACATATAAAAAAGTAAAACTAACCGTGCAAAAAAAGAGCGTGGAAAATGGGCACAAAAAACTCTTGAATTCAAGGTGATTCTATCTTATAAAACCTAAGTTGACCGAGTAATTAAGCCCAATAAGTATTTTCATACTTAATGACCTAAGTTCAATTGGATTGGGATCCATTGGTCCAAAACTCATTAAATGGTTACTTAGAAAGTCCGTTAAAGTAGAAATCACCAAGGAAGAAAGAGTTAAAAAATTACTAACAAATGTTGTATATATAGTTATATTTGTATATATAGCCTTGAAAAATATTTTTGATCAAGAGACTTAAAAGTTATTTAAAACAAAGAGTTAGCATGTTCTTTTCAAAACTTTTAATTAAATTTCTAAGTTTGACTTGGTTTTGTATTGCTATAATGAAAAGATTTTCTAGGAATTTACCTTAGTGTTATATATAAAAATATTTTCATGAGTACTTACTAGCTTCAATTAGATTGTCTAAATTTATCAAGTAAAATTAGTTATTTACTAACTTCTTTAAATTGGCAAGTTGACAGAATTTTGTAGGTATATTCACTGCAAACCCTTATGAGACTACAACTCGTCTTCTAGAGTAACCTAGGGGTTTAAAGGCTTGTTGTATATGCTAAATACAACCGCGATTCCTGCGAAAGTAAGTTAAGATTTTTAACTTCTCTCTTTGCTAGAGGACTAGCAAAAGTTTAGGTGTGGGAGTATTTGATAATCATATTTTTATTATAATTTTATACCCTCATTATCTATTTTTTATAAATAAATATACCACTAATAATTATTTTTATCTTTAATTGTAGGTTATTCAAGAATAAAATCAAGATCTCATCTCTCAACAAAAGCTTAATGAATGAATGAAGAATATAGGAAAGAGACCAAAAGGCAAAGCCCAAAAGCCAATGCAAGAGGAAAATTCGAACAGCAAATGGGAAATCCAACGCATCGATGCCATCGTTCTGTTACAATCTAAAGGCTGAAATTCAATGCTTATGGATAAGAATTCGATCCAAGGACTCACATCCATTGATGTTTACTATAAATAGGGGTAGAGAGTGAGGGGTAAAGGGTGTGAAAAATTTTGTATCTCCATTTAAAGAGGAGGGTTACTCTTAATTGAGAAGACATTCTAATTTTATAACTTTTTATTATAATTAATATAATATTTTTTCACCACTTCATATTTTCTTCTCTTTGTTGGATGATGAAGATGAAGATGAAGATCAATTTGGAGGTTTGTTTTTATTTTCTCTTTTATTTCTTTTCTTATTGCTTAGTAGTTTAGATTTACATTAATGTTATATAGTGCAGATTTACTTTCATACTTTTATTCTCTTGCTTTAATTTCTTGTATTTAATTCTTACAATTTATTGTGTAGTTTAGTTCTTATAATTTATTTTGTAGATTAGATTTTATTTTCTTGCACTATTTATCTTGAGGCTAGAACCTCTCATTCTAAAACATCTAAGCATCTTATACATCATGCACACATGTATAGCAAAATCTACAAATACACAAATTACGGTCGTAAAGGCCATCTTGCTAGATTTTGCTATGATGCACATAAACCCACTAAGGCTCATATTAATTCTTCTTGTGCATCTCATCAAGCTTCATTATCACACACACATGTACATGCACACACTCATAAAGTTCATCATAAGCATGCTCATGCGTATAAATGTGATCTATGTTGTCGGTTTGGCCATTTGGCAAAGTTTTGTTTTGATTTAAAAAAAAATTCTAGTTTGTCAAATATTTTTAGTAGATCACATGTTTTTAAATTTGATGTTTGTGGTAGGTTTGGACATCTTGCTAAATTTTGTTTTGATGTGCAAAAAACACATATTTTGCAAAATGTTCTAAAAAGACAACCTTTGTTTTATTAAGTTTCTCGTTTGCAAAATAATTTTAAAGAATAACTTATTTTTGCAAATGAGTCTCGTGCATAACCGTTTGGTCAACACAAATAATTTCAATCCTTTCATTGTACTTATTGCAACCAAAATGGTCATTTATATAATTTTTGTTTTGACCGTGTTCGTTCACCAAATGTGCCCAAGAGGGTTCATAACCCAAGGCCTTTGAACTTCAATGATAGGAGTCATGTCCCTAAATTTTTGGCACCAATAGTGTTTGGGTGCCAAAACCTTTTTGATTTGTAAACCAAGATTTTTAACATTTTTTATTTTTTTTTCATTTCTTGGTTTTGAAAAACATGTTTTAAAATTTTTGTAAATGAAAACAATTTTATTTGGTCAATTCTGTTGTTTTCATTTTATTAACTTTGATTTTGATGAGAGGTTTGTGTTTGAGCAACCCCCGGGTTTATTAGGTGTTTATTTTCCAAATTATGTTTATCGGGTATTAGAAGTCTTTATATGGATTGGAACAAGTTTAAGAGCTTGATATAGTTGCCTCTCTTACCTTCTTGTCAAATATGATAAATTTTTTACTTAGATTTTGATTTATGAATTCATTTGTTCGATTTGTTTCCATTTGAAATTTTTTTCATGATTCTCATGTTCTTCATTCTCTTGTTTTCATAAATCTATTTATACATTGTTTTCATATTTGTATTATGAAACACTATTTTCATAAATCTATTTATAACATGTTTTTATCTATGCTTGCTCACATTTTTGCCTTAGTACCTCATTTCATATATTCCATAAGGTATTTTGATAGAGGGAGCTATTTCCTATTATTTGTTTTTATACTCACCGTGCTTATAGGTAAGGGGAGCTTTCGCTGTCTCAATTCTTTTGTTTTCTCCATTTTTTATGTTACCACAAGGGGAGAAACAAGTGGTTTGTGAGTATATTTATGAGTATTGTGTTTTATTGTATATTTTATATACTCTTTGTATAAATTATTTATCATCATTAAAAAAGGGAGATTATTGGCCTTTTTATTTTGATAATGTTTTAACAAACAATTTATGACTAATATTGTTTGTTTAGTATTTGTGTTTTTGTATTTAGTTTAAGCAAATAATGAGTCGGAGGTTGGATGGATTGGGCTATAACGATCATATCAGTTGGAGGATGGATGAAATCGAGCTTTCACAATCATATCCAATGGAGGTTGGCGGAATAATAGAGTAAAGCAATGCAATTCAAGTCAAGAACTAAGTTCAAGCTTCATCCTTAAGTGTACCAAGTCGAGCTTATTGAATACCTAGAGCTTGGGTATTCTAGTTTAGAAGTTTATATTATGTGTGTTTAATACTCTAAGCTCAATATCATATACACACACACACATTTTGATTTTATCCACAAACAAAGTTTTTACAAATAAATTCCAAAAATTATTTATACATGTTTATTTTCAATGTGGATAAATGGTTTTTTTCATTTAGTGATATAGATATGAAACAAATACACATTTATACACATTTATAAATTTCATATTTATCATTTTGTCAAATGCATATATTGTGCAACACTTTATTTTTGCATAATATTGAATTTTTAGTTTGTAGAATTCATAACAATATTTTACATCTTTTATCAAGTCTATAACAACATTTTATAAGGTGTTAAAACATTGTTTAAGTCTAAATATAAAAAACAAATGTTTTATGTTTTCATATTTTGACCAAGTTTTGCAAAACGATGATATTTTACAATAGGAAGTACAAATTCAAAAATTCTTTTTGCAACTTGTTTATTATCATATTTATAAACATTTTTTAAAGTTTTATATTTTTCTGACTTTATTTGCTATTTTTAAATATACTTTAAAAATTAGTTTTACTATTTATTATAGGCTGATATTATGTTATCAGTCGACTAATGTAAGTGTTCAGTCAACTGAAGAAATCGTCAGGAATTATAAATAGTTTTTGTTTTTTATTTAGACGACTGATAAGTCGACTGATGTGCTGTGAGCTGCTTGTAATGACCAGCTCATCAGTCGACTGATCCATTCCTTCAGTCGACTGATGGCCTTTAACGACTATATTTTTAGTTTTTATTATTTTATCTTTTTGCTTAGTTTTTCTTAGTTTTTGGACTTTGTCTTATGATCCTATATATACCCCTTGCCCTCTAACATTCTGAAGTAATCAAATAATGTTTTAAATAAGTTTAAGAGGGTTTTATGTTTGTTTTAGTGTTTGTTTCAAGAGTTTATTTGTGAAGAAAATTTCACAAGAGCTTAAGGAGATCATCCATTGGGGTTTGAGCATTCAACTCTTCTCCCTCTCTCTCTCTTGATTCTAGAAAAGTTTTTCTAAACTCTTATCTAGCTATTTATATGTTTGATTTTTATTTCTTTAAGCTAGAGTTTATATTGAGTTTAGTTTGATTTTAATTTATACTCATTGTTCACACACAACCTATTGAGCTTATTGTATTTGTATACATAGTATATATTGGGGTTGTGGGATTATGACATTAAGAGTAAGCTTATTTGTGTTCTCATCCATATTAGAGAAAAAATTATTATATTGAGCTTTCACTATGAGTTACACTTTGTAATACACTTATACAGCGAGAGGAGTGTGTGGTGAGAGACGGGGTTGCCTAAGAGGAGTGACGTCGGTAGTAAAGCCTAGGGGGATGTTATAAATCGAGAACTTGAGGGAGACACAGGCTAGAGACCAATACTTAGAGGGTGTAGAGTGTGATTTCAAGAGTGTTGATTACAAAGTTTTCGATGAGCTAGAAAATCAAGTGTGAGGTGTAAACGTTTTCGGGTGAGCGTCAAAAACCCGGTGTGATAGTGGATTTCTCCCCGGGAGAGTGGAGCGGAGTCGTGGGATGGAAGGTCCGTACTCCGTGATTATTTGCTTGTGTTTGAGTTTTCATTGGCGTATTTACTTTTGTGTTTATCTTATATCGCCATTGTCTATTACTTTTTGTGTATATTGCCCTATTACATTTGTAGTTTTTTTATTTTAACCTTTGTTTATTTATATATCATTGCATATATATATTGTCACATTTTATATTTGCTAGGATATTTGTTAATAAGTTTTAATTGTCATTAATATCAAATTAGATTAGCATTCACCCTATTCACCCCCCTAGGGTGCTAACAGTTATTTTATGTAATATTGTCCTAGGCGTCAAGTGAAAGAACTTAAAATGTTTTGCTTAGGTGGGACTTGAAATAAAACAAGTGTTGAGTAGGGGAACCCCTTCCATCGAACGGCGTGAAGTTAATCAAATTGAACTTCACTGGATATAGAATTGAGTCCCACTCTCTCGGGTAAGGACACGGAATGCCAGTCTTTTTTACTTCTTGAGCAGACATCAAAGCATTAATTTTGCTTTCCAAGTCTTTCATCTTAAGGTCTTCGCTTGCATCTTTCTTCTGGCAATTTTAGGGAGGGAGATTGGTACCACCCCCAGTGTTAAGGACATCTTCAGTATTTTTATCTTCAAATAGAACATTGGTATTAACATTTTCCTCTACCTCTGAGTCACTATCTATTTGATTGGTAGCCTGGCGACGACTAGATTCACCGCGCTGATTTGACAACTGTTGGAGTTATTGGACATGTAAATCCTTAACCCGTTGCACAGCCATATCCATTTCGATTTTAAAGTCCTCTTTCTCTTAGCCAAAGCTTCTTGAAGGAGTTGAGTCATCTGTTCAGTAGTGACCATGAATGACTCTCGAGTCTATCCCGTGCTGGACACAGTAGCATCTGAAGCGATCACAGAGTTGGCGTCTGATGTTTCATCTTCTGAGGACTGCCATCTCTTAATTCTCCTATAATCTCTAGGCCTAATAGCCCCGGTTTGTAGCCGAGTCAATCGTTGAGATATTTGTGGAAAAGGTTCGGGATTGAAGCGTCGCGTGGACTTTCCCTTGTCTGTCATGTTAATCATGACTTCTGAGAATTCACGTTCTTGAATAGTCGACTTCCTTTTACAGAAACGTCTTGACTTGTGTCTTAGCATTTCTGTAGAAAGTCTCTCGAATACCGAAATTCTTTGCGAGGCGGTCTTGGAGCAGTTACACTCTGATAATACCGCCTTAATGAGTTTGGTACATGGACAAAGAGAATTCGTTTCCCGAGTATTTCTCTTTCGAGATTTATTCATACCCCCAGCCTGATAGTACAACTCGTCGATATGATTATCAGAGCAACCTATCTTGTGCTGGCATGATTCCCCCATTCTGATGTTGTCGTCTTCTAACGAACATAGCTCTCTTTGAGGATATAACGCCTTGTCGTTATTCTCAAGAGTCGCTCGTTTGAACCCACGCCTTCGTGCGCGTGAGGACCCAACGAGCTCTTGGACTTCAACTCGCAATCCGAGGCGAGTGGTTATCGGTACTTTTTCTATAGGAGAGATCTTTGACTTACTGGGGCGTCGCGTATGACCCCCATTCTAACGTGCCATCCAGGGTTCATTTTTATGCAAATGACCGAGACGATCCACAATACTCACTTTGAATCGGGACAAGTCCACGCTGTCGTGAGGTTCTACCGATGGTGAGGAAGTCATCGAAATAGGAACAAGAGCTGTTGGAGACTCAAAAATGATCACGGGAGGCAAATTTTCTGCAAACAGAGGATGATTGGCTTGGCGGTGACGCGGGCCGACAGTCGGTGGCTCGGCCTTGGCCGAGCCAGCGTTTGGTGGCTCGGCCCTGGCCGAGCTAGCAGCCGACAAGTTGGTTCTTTCGAACTTTGTCTTGGATTTCGGCCTCCAGATTTGACGTGTCTTTGACAGTCTATTGTCTATATCATTTGTTTGCAATTTCCTGGCTTCTTGCACCAGAATTCTTGCGTGTGCAAGTAAAGCGTAACGTTTCTTGGTCCGTTCTTCAAGAGTTGAACGTGTTCTCTTAACGGGGACCCATTCATCGACCGTCGATTTGGAACAGTCGTCCGCTTGCTGCCGTGGCAGTTGGTGTCTTCTAGACTTCAGATCCGCTTCATAGCGGATTCCATCAACTAGCTCGGAAGCTTTGGCCAATTGGCATGCGAGGCGCTAGCGTCGTCTTTGACGTGCTCTCTTGGATAAGGTCGGCGTGTTTTCAGTAGTGGCTTCGGCTTTGTAAGGTGTACCTTGAGCTGCTACGAGATGAGGATCCTGGTTTTGAACCTTTAGATCCAAGTGCCCTCGACCTTTCCTTGTGGAGTCCCGCCTACTTCTGCGAGGAGTGGATGATCTGGAGGATGAGGATAAGTATTCCTCATACTTTGCCTGGTCGAACTCATACTTGACCTCTTCATTGATCGGGATGATGATCTTTGGTTGCGACACTACAGCTTCGGCAGAAAAGTTGTCGGCTCCCGCTGTGGTCGCCAGTTTGTTTTTATCAAAAGTTACCTTTTCCATTGCTTTCAAACCTGTTACACCGTTATCGATTACAAGTTCAAACTGAAAGAAAAGTTGATCTTTTTATAAGATCTTCTTATAATAAAATTAAAAATTACAACTTTATCAAACAAAACGCAGCAGCAGTTTATCCCCCGCTGCTTTGCGTGGGATCTTTGCCTGTGCCGGGGACGTGTTAGTCCGTGGACCACCGCAGATCAAACCCGATAGACAATATAATTACGCTCTTGTTTCACGAAGGAAACCATTAAGGAAGTGACAATCACGACCAAGCGAGATTGTGGCTCTTCTCGAGATTAAAACCAAGTTTAATCTGGAGGAAAGAAGGGGAAAGAATCACAAACCTTTCGAAGGACTTTCTTTATGAAAGTATTCGCCAAGATCTGATGATTCTCCTCTGAAATTCGTGGTTAGCTGGACAATTTGACAGCACGTCGCCTCTTCAATTTTAGATCATCTTGAAAGAAGACCCTAGGCTTCTATTTATAAGCCTTTGGAGACGTCCTTTTGGATAGGAATTGGTGTTTAAACATCATCTGTAGTCAATAGCCGCTTAAACGTGTTTAGGGATAACCTCAAAATGGTTGGGAAGGTTATGGGATGAAAGAATCCTTAAAAATCATCGAAATCCACGTTTTGGGAGGTTTAGGAGTCAAAAAGAGTCATGGTGGCTCGGGACTGTGCGAGTCACCATTTGGTGGCTCGCATGGGTGCGAGGCACCATTTGGTGGCTCGCATAGGTGCGAGCCACCATTTGGTGACTCGCGCTTACGTAAGCCTCCGAGTGGTGTTTTGTTCATCTTTTTGACATTTTGGTGATTCGTGACCCCTCAAGTTTGCTTGTTTTGCGTACGGTTCATTGTTTCGCTAATTTGCACATCTTACTGATCCACTTCGTACGCTTACTGGTGTTGGATAAATTCCCTTGACTCGGATAATAGCGTTTATCGTTTTCTCGTTGTCTCGAACTGTGTTCGGGGAAGTTATAGATAATTTTTAACGTCTATAGTAATTGGATCTTTAACTTGATAGCAAGGCTCCACTCCACTATTCCGCCAGCCTCCATTTGATATGATCGTTATAGCGCAATCCATCCATCCTCCAACATGTTGTTTGTCTATATTAAATAAATAAATACAAATACTAGACAAATAATATTAGAAGTAAATTATTTGTTAAACATCATCAAAATAAGAAGGCCAACAATCTCCCCCTTTTTGATGATGACAAACAATTTACAAAAAGGATCTATGCATGAAAGGAAATGAATATACAATATTATAATTATCATGCATATAAACAAAAAGAATATACTCACAATATTTCTCCCCCTTTGACAACATCAAAAAGGGGACAAAAGATGAAGAGAGCGAAAGCTCCCCCTACAAATAAGCATGGGTGAGTATAAAACAAGTATAGGGATTGCTCCCCCTATCAAAATGCCTTAATGGATATATGAAATGAATGCTAAGGCAAAAACATGTGAGTAAGCATAAATGTAAGATATGCTAAACATAACTCACATACAAACAAGACAATAAGAATACATATTGATATGTCATTACAAAATAATATCTCATTACGCAAACATAAAAACCATGTATGAATAAATTTATGAAAACAAAGGAATGAGGAAAACATGAGAACCATAAAAAAAGTTTTCAAATGAAAACAAATCACTCAAATAAAATCATAAATCAAGATTTGAGTTCAAAAACAATGTTTGATCAAAAAAGAAAATTTTCTTTGTATAACTTGATCAAACCACTCATAGAATACATTATAAGGCACGAATAGATGATCCATGAGCACAAACATATAAATATCATCATATAAGTGAAATATAATGAATTCAAAGCAACAAATCAAAAAAAAAAATCTTTGACAAAAGAATTTCAAGAGAGGTAATAATATATCAAGCTCTTAAGCTTGTTCTAACCCATATAATCATTCTAGCATCCGGTAAATATGATTTGGGAATAAACACTCAATAAACACGGGGGGTTACATAAATATAAACCTCTCATGAAAAATCAAAACTAGTAATCATGAAAACAAAAGTATTGATCAAAGAGCAATTGTTTTCTTATTCAAAAAAAAAATTTCAAAACACGTTTTTCAAAACCAAGACATGAAAAATAAAAAATAATAAAATTCTTGGTTTAAAAAGATTTTGGCATCTATGCATTCTTGGTGCCGAATTGGTTAGGGACATGCCCCCTATCATTCAAGCTCAAATCCCTAGGGTTATGAACCCATTTGGGCGCATGTGGTGCAAAAACACGGTCAAAACAAAAATTGTGCAAATGACCTTTCCGATTGCAATAAGTGCAATGAAAGAGGCCCATTTGATTTTGTTGACCATAAACATGTGAGCGAGAAACATTTGTAAACATAGATGGTCTTGTTAGATTATTTTGCAAATGTGAAATATTTTCAAATAATGTTGGTCTACTTAAGATATTTTACGATTTTGAAACTTTTCGTAAATCAAAACAAAATTTAGCTAAGTGACCAACTCTACCACAAAAATTACAATGATACACATTAGCATGCTTATGATGAACTTTATAAAAATGAGCATGTGAATGTGTATGTGATGAAGAAGCCTTATGAGATGCACAAGGAGCATTAATATTAGTCTTTGTAGGTTTATGTGCATCATAGCAAAATTTAGCAATATGGTCTTTTCGGCCGCAATTTGAATACTTGTAAATTTTGTTATACATGTGTGCATGATGTATGGGATGTCTAGATGTAGTAGCATGAGACTTAGCACACATGTTTATAAGTTTCTTATGATTATCCATGCATGTAACAAGAGTTGAGTCTAAAGATGAAATGCAGTTTTTAACAAGATTCAACTCATCATTATTAGACACATATGCATTTTTATTAGAAGTAGAATATAAATAGTCATTTATGAAAGAAGCAGTATCATTTTTTATGTTCTTTACTTCTAACATGGCATTATGTTTGTCATGAGTCAAGTTAGCAATATCCAATTTTAAATTATTATTTTCCAAATTTAGCATATCATTATTTTCTTTAAGGGCATCATTCTCTTGAGAAATGATAACAAATTTGGAAGCTAACTTCTCATGAT
This sequence comes from Asparagus kiusianus, assembly GCA_022839385.1. Taxonomy (NCBI): domain Eukaryota; kingdom Viridiplantae; phylum Streptophyta; class Magnoliopsida; order Asparagales; family Asparagaceae; genus Asparagus; species Asparagus kiusianus. Next base: position 17,736 of record BQKN01061125.1, on the reverse strand, counting down.
CAGATTTTAAACCTTCATGCTTGCTTTATAAATCAATAAAATTTTTATGTAATTTTTTATAGGCATGCAATAATTTTTCACTAGCACAGGCGAGTTCATAAAAAGATAAATCATATTCGGATCGAACTTGCTTACCACACTAGGGCTATCGCCTAGTGACCGTGTGCATGAAAATAAAGCTCCACATGAACTAGAAGCGGAATCCTCCAAAGCTTGTCGGATCGCCTCCAAATTCCCTTGATGTGTTTCTATAAGTTTCCATAATGTGTAAGTACTATCAAAAGAATCAAGCTTGTTAGACATAGATGAATCGAACGCATTATGTAAAAATTCTAACAAAAGCTTATTCATGGTAAACATACGATGATCATTTTTATTCCACTTAGATTTCTCCGAAGTGGGCATAATATAAGCATCATCTATAATTTCTCATAAATTGAAGTGTCTAGATCGAACAAAAAGTTTAAATCTAGCACACCATTGGGCATAGGGGAAATTATCTAATCTAGGAGTAATATTGATGGTATAGCCTAAACAAGGTGCACCGTGCATATCCATAATGTATATATATGCAAGCAAGATACAAATAAAATCAAAACAAGATTAACACAAAAAGATAACTTGGATCTTTAACTCAAGGCGATTAGACCTTAAATCGAAGAGCACAAAGCTCTGATACCAATTGTTTGACCCTAATGCCACTAGGAAAGAACCCTAGAGGGGGGTGAATAGGGTTTATGCTAATCTAATCCGATTTAAATGCCAATTAAAACTTATTAACAAATATATTCTAGCAAGTATGATATGCTACAAGATATGTGTAAGGATATACAATATAAACAAGGATAAATAATATGATCATGCAACAATGGCAACAATATGCAAGAATAAATGCGCCAATGCCAAACCCAAACATAAGGAAATGATCACGGAGTTCGGACCTTCCGTCCTACGTCTCCACTCCCCACTCCCGGGGAGAATCCAATACACAACCCAGTTTGAAAGCCGGAACTTTTCTACACACTCGGTTTTTAGCTAACCGAAAACTCTACACACTCGGTTATCAAGTCAACCGACAACTCTCACAAATCCTCACAAAGTACATACACAAGCTACAACCTCAAGTGTTGGTCCTCATGTATCCACTCCCTCAAGTGCTCGGAATTATCACCTCTCACTAGGCCACCGATGCCACTCCTCTCGGTATCGACTCCGTCCTCACCATACCCTCCTCTCTGTGTACAAGTGTATTATAAAGTAAATTTCATAATTAGGCACACAACAAATGATTGTTCTCTAAACAAGGTGAGAAGGCACAACTCAATGTTACTATCTCTCATAACCCTAAATATATTATGAATGCAAATACAATAAGCTCAAGTGGGTGTGTGTAACAATGAGATTAATCAAATCTAAACTCAATATAAAACTAGCTTTAATAAGATGATAATCAAACAAATAAATATAAAGCTAGAAAATAGTTTAGAAAACTTCTCAATAGATGACAAGAGATGGAAGGAGAATAGTTGATTGCTCAAACTCTAATAGATGATCTCCTCAAGCTCTTGTGGAATTGAATTCACAAACTCAAACCCTCAATTGCTTAAAAGCTTCTAAACAAACATTAAACAAACTTAAACCCTTGTTTTAAAACTCTTTTAAACTTGTTTAAAACATTTCATTAGTTGGTTATGAAAGATGAGAGCAAGGGGTATTTATAACAACCCAAGACATCAGCCAAAACCTAACTGAAAAGACAAAAAATCCCCCAAAAAACACTGCTGGAAACTAGCCGTTACTGTGCAACGGCTCTTTCATGAGTCGACTTATATGAGTCGACTCAGCAGAAGAAAAATCAAAACTATACTACACTTCATGAGTCGACTTAGGAGTCGACTAAACGTGCACAGACACTGTTCATGCTAAAAATATGATTTTAAAAGTGCATTTAAAAATAGAAAAATTCAGAAAAATATAAAACTTTGGGAAATGATTGTAGACATAATAATACACATTCTACAAAAATTGGTTTTCAAAAAGGACTTCCCAAATATAAAAAATATCATCATTTTGTAAAAATATCCAAAACATGAAAATGTAAACATATGTATTTTGACATTTTGACTAAACCATGTTTTAAAACTTTACACAATGATTGTATAGACTTAATAAAAGATGTATATGAATATTGTTAAGTCCATAAACCAAGAAAATAATATTTTCACAAAATTGCATATTCCATGCAATATATATTTAAACAAAATAGAGTATGAAGCATATGATTATATATATGAATGTATACTTGTTTCATATCTATATAGCTAAACCAAAACACAATAATAAATATGAAATATGTGATTTATGAACATGAAAAACTCAAAACTATGTATGTATATATATACTATATATATATACTATATATATACAACTATATATATACATAGAAATCAAACATATATGTATATATGAAACTGTATATACATGAAAACCAAAACTAAATTGTATATATATGTGTGTGTGTGTGTGTGTGTGTGTGTGTGTGTGTGTGTGTGTGTGTATATATATATATATATATATATATATATATATATATATATATATGAGATTAATGAGTATCCTTATCATAGGAGGGGATTTCCTCCTTGACGCCTATGTGGCATAATCCACACCATCCTCATAAAGTAGGAGAGAGAGTGTGAGTTGGTGGGGATTTGTGCCTACTTTATGAGGATGGTGGGGATTGTGCCACATAGGCGACAAGGAGGGAAATCTTCTCCTATGACAAGGATACCCATTAATCTCTCTCTCTCTCTCTATATATATATATATATATATATATATATATATATATATATATATGAAAACCAATATAATGTGTGTGTATAATTGATTGAGCTTAAAGTACCAACACACATAATATAAACCTAAACTAATATTACCCAAGCTTGATCTTGATCTTCATTGTAGCTCAACTTGGTAAACTTAGATGAAGCTCGTAAATGGATCTTTAACTTGATAGCAAGGCTTCACTCCATAATTCCGCCAGCCTCCATTTGATATGATCGTTATGGCGCAATCCATCCATCCTCCAACATGTTGTTTGTCTACAATAAATAAACATAAATACTAGACAAACAATATTAGAAGTAAATTGTTAGTTAAACATCATCAAAATAAGAAGGCCAACACTCAGGGCAGTGAGGATGACGACATTCAGGAGGGGCTTTGATGGCATGGGGGAAGTAGATGGTGGTCGTCGGAGGTGATGGTGGAGCTCAGGTTAGAGCTCGGAGCGACGAACAGGGAGGGCGGTGGCGTTTGAGGATGGTTGTCGATAGGGTTTGAGGGGCTGTTCGACGAGGTGAAGCACGAGGGGAGGCGGCAGGTGGTGTTTAAGGGTAGTGAAGGTGGCGGGCCTAAGGCGGAGCTGGGAGGAGGAGCGGGTGGCGGGGGTGGCTCGGGTGGTCGGATCTAGGCACGGTCGGAGGTGAGCATGGTGGGTATCGTGGGCGGCGACGACGGCGTTGTCAGGTGGCGGAGGAGAGGGCTTAGCTTGGGGAGGCGGCGTGAGTTTGAGAAGAAGAAAGAGAGGAGAGAGAGTACGTATGAGAGGAGAGAGAAAGAAATTTTGAGATGGCGTCAGGTTCACGTGAATTGGAGAGGAATATATGAGAATATTTACAGGGTTAGAGTTAGGGTATTTAACAAAAATAATAAATAAAAAATATAATTAACTACGTATGAAATTACATAATCATGGAAAAATTATCTACAAAATAATTGTAGGCGTATAAAATTGCCTATAGGTCCCTTCGCACAGCTCGACACGAGGAATCAACGAACCATCGAGTGACGAAACGACGAGGTTAACAAATTGCGCGCGATCAACAGAATGCATTCGCGTGCGGAATCAATCCAACGGTTCGGGGAGTCAATGAGTCGTCCAACCAAGAACGGACTCGGATGAATCGCGATCGAATCAAGATCAACTTCGGACTCGAACTCAGAAGTGGATTTACTGCTAAATCGGGAATCAACAAATCGATTCCAGACCAAGTCAACCACAAACCCGAATCACGGACAAAACAACCGAACGACGGACACCACGGCAACACCCGGGGGGACTCGGCCGAAACCGAGCCACCCCAAGGTGGCTCGGCTTGGGCCGAGCCACCCTGAGGTGGCTCGGTGGCCGAGCCACCCATGGGTGGCTCGGCCCAGAACTGTGCACGGGCACAGTTCTGAGTGCCTATAAATAGGCTATGTGTGTTCATTTGTCAAAGGTTGGATTTTGGAGGAGGCGAAGCCCTGCTGAATTGGAGACTCAGATCTAAAAAAAATCAGAACTTTAAGACTTTGAAGACTTGCTCATCCAGATCTGGTGCTCGGCGATCATCAACGTCAAATAAGGCAGGTGTTCGAGAGGAACCGGATCTCAGATCTCAGATCTACGTAGGTACACTCCGGATCAAAGCTTGGTTCTTTGATCCCGAGATTCGAGCGGTTGTTTCCTTGGTGAAACAATCCCTCCCGGCTATTATTTCCTTGGTGAAATAGTACCCGTTATACTGCGTAGATCCGACCGGATCTAGATCTCGCGGTGGTCCACGGATAAACCCCGGCGCAGGCAAACAACCCACACAAGCGAGTGACCGCAAAACAGGAGCTCGCGATTTGTTCGACAAACAAGGAAACAAAGTTGTAATTTTTTATTTCTTTTTATTTGATTTTCGTTGTAACCGGATCTTATAAAAAGACCGGATCTTTGTGATCGATAAACTATTACAAGAGTGTACAATGGAATCAGTAATGAAGAAAGCAACTATTTTTCCCGCGAACAATAATACGTACTAGTTATATTAATACAACAAACTATACGCAATAGTAGTAATAACACAACGATTTATACAAACTGATACGTAATAGTAATAATAATACAACTTATTATACAAAATAATACGTAATAGTATCGATAACACAACAAATTAATTTAAAAGTTTTTACTATACTAAGTTAATTTATAAATATCAAATTTATTTAAATAAATATAAAATTTAGACTTTTAAATTGTAGAAAAATTCTAGAAAATCAAGAAAAATACAAATACACTTTTAAAAATAATAATTAAATATTTTAAAATACTTGAAAATTATTTTAACTAGTATCAAAGATTCTCACGATCATTACAAAGAGAGATAATAAAATATGTCCCAGTGAATATACACTCAGAGAGCAAACATCGATAAAAGACCAAGCAACGAAAGAAGATGAATATGTCCAAGATGATAAAACATGCATAAACAAATAAAAGAAAAGAACTTGGGTAAAACAAAGAGCAAAATTGATAAAACAACACAAGCCCTAGTGATCATGACTAACTTAATACTACTCATGTAGATTGTCACAACCTATGTCCTAAATACGGATACAGGTATGGGACTTAGCCGACAATATGTACATGAGAACTAGGCATAATGGGTCCACATGCACATACCAAAACCTCATCTATCTAATCTTTAGTAAAACAAGCATAAAATAAATTTATGCAATTAAGGTGGTTCAAACTTGACAAAAGTCAACATTGTTGGAAATTTTCAAATAAATAAAGATTATAGCATGAATTTAAA
>BQKN01061124.1:134722-165605 GCA_022839385.1 Asparagus kiusianus | reverse complement strand
AGGATCCTTCATCCCACCAAGGCCTGCTTTACTTTAAAGAATAGTATCCAGACCTTGGTTGAAGCCGGCGTCATAACGCTAGAGTAAGCCAGTTGAGAACGGCATAACTCCGACCGGTATAAGAGTATAAACTGCTTCCTGCCACTCCGAAGAGTATACGAGTATAAACTGCTTCTCAATACTCCGACCGGTATAAGAGTATAAACTGCTTCCTGAGACTCCGAAGAGTATATGAGTATAAACTGCTTCTCAATCCTCCGACCGGTATAAGAGGTTAAACTGCTCCCTGATACTCCAATAGGTGTATGAGTCTAAACTATTTTCTTTCTTCCACGGGAAGTTCCTGGAGAGTGCCATGCGTGGTATTCTTAAGGATAACCCGATCGTGCAGCTGATACAATGATACACCCAGTTTTGCAAAAAAAGCTGGGGGTGGATAATTCATGTAACGGGAAGTTCCCGGAAGAATGTTAAATGTAATATTCTTAGGGATAACCCGGTCATGATGAATAAAGTGATAAACACTAAACTCCTAATTTCCGAACACTCTTTTGCTAAGATGAAATCCGATCACTTCATTGGATCAATTTTCCCTCACAAAACTCTCATTGGTGTTGGACGACTCATAGTCTCCACCACAGAATCCCCCACCGATCAAACTAATTGACGGCGGGACCACCAAAATTCTTTCCTGTTTAATCCATTCAAACTTCCGCTATGTTCGTACACTCAACACTTTCATTGTTAGAGTCCGGATATAATGCTTAGAATTCTGATCTATCAATCATTGACGAATTGTCAAAGCCCCTTTTTGTTAAGTCTTTATCACTTAACATCAGGAACCCCCCACAGAGGACAAGATAGTCCAAATTAATATGGGCGATGACACCAACCCGAAACCTATATTCATCAGCGATAGTCTTCCCCCAAATGAGAAAGAGGAATTAATTGCTCTCATCAGAGAGTATATCGATGTCTTCGCTTGGAACTACAAAGATATGCCAGGGCTCGACCCCAATGTGGCGATGCACCGCCTCGATATCAAACTGGATGCCAAACCTGTCAAACAACAGCAAAGACGGTTTCGTCCGCAGATTATGGAAGCCATCGAGGCAGAGGTTAAGAAGTTGATCGACTCAGGATTTATCCGAGAGGGACAACATCCAGATTGGTTAGCCAACATCGTTCCCGTCATGAAGAAGAATGGCAAAATCAGGATTTGCATCGACTTCAGGAATCTGAATGAAGCATGTCCAAAAGATGATTTTCCTCTCCCAATCACGGATGTCATTATCGACAATACATGTGGATTCGAGAGAATGTCCTTCATGGACGGCTTTTCGGGGTATAACCAAATCAAGATGCACCCAGATGATGAGAAGCATACAGCGTTCAGAACGCCCCTTGGTGTCTTCTGCTACACGGTGATGCCTTTCGGTCTGAAGAACGCAGGTGCCACATACCAACGAGCGATGACTAAGATTTTCCAGAAGCACCTTAGGAAAACGGTTGAATGCTACGTTGATGATTTGATGGTAAAAAGCCATAACAAAGAAGATCACATCAAGGACTTGAAGACGATGTTTGATCTCATGAGGAGTCATCAATTGAAGATGAATCCCACAAAATCCTTCCTCGGAATGTCCAGCGGAAAATTCCTTGGATTCGTCGTCACCACTAAAGGTATACACATCGACCCAGACAAGGTAAAGGCAATACATGAATTGCAACCCCTAAGGAATCTAAGAGAGCTCAGAGGATTGCAAGGGCGTTTAGCTTACATCCGGAGGTTTATCTCAAATCTTTCTGGGAAGTGCCAACCATTCTCTAAGCTAAACAAGAAAGGTGTGTCATTTATTTGGGACGACGCCTGCCAAAAAGCACTCGAAGATATCAAGATGTATCTCACGAACCCTCCTGTTCTTGTTGCACCAAAATCAAGTAAACCGTTCTTGATTTACATCAAGGCGATGAACCATTCGATCAGTGCTTTATTAGCACAAGACGATGATAATGGTCACGAACAGGCAGTTTATTACCTAAGTCGGACCTTGATAGGCGCCGAGTCTCGATATCCGATGATCGAGAAGGAATGTCTCGTATTGGTATTCGCAGTGCAAAAGATGCGACATTACTTGGTTGGCCAGACGATTTACGTCATTGCTAATGTTAATCCAGTACGGGTATTCATGACTCAACCGGGTTCGATGAATTGGCAGTTAGCGAAGTGGGCCCTTCTCTTGTCCCAATATGATTTGCACTTCAAACAGCAGAAGTCGGTCAAAGGACAAGCGATTTGTGATCTTTTGGCGGCAAGTCCGACAACAGATACGGTTGAAGTATATGATGACTTGCCAGACGAAACCCATGAGGTTAATACCACATCACACCAACAAGTATGGCAATTATACTTTGATGGTGCTTCGAGAGCAGTTAATAAGGCAATAACCCCTGGATGTTCTAGAGTCTCCTCCGGAGTTGGGGTCGTCTTAGTTTTCCCGGGAAAGCATGTTATGCCTCGAGCTTATTCACTGACGAATCCATGTTCTAATAACGTAGCAGAGTACAACGCGCTCCTCATTGGACTCAGTTTGGCCAAGGAGCTGGGGGTCGAATATCTCGAAGCTTTTGGGGATTCTCAATTGATAGTCAACCAAGTTCGTGGAGAGTATGAAGTCAGGAACCCAGATCTGATTCCGTACTACCAGGAGGCCATCAAAACAGCGGACTCTTTTGAAGAATTCTATATTAAATACATCCCTCGTCTCCAGAACGCCTATGCGGATGCACTGGCAGCACTAGCGGTATCACTCGTGCAGCCGCCCGAAACTGAACTACTAGTCACAGTAAGATCACATCAACTCTGTATACCCATATACAATATGGATATCGAAGAGGAAGATAACAAAAACAAAAACGCCAAAGAGGTGAACTCAACCCAAATCGAGTCTGAGTCCCGAGATTGGCGCTTTCCCATCATTAATTATGTCCAATATGGAATTTTGCCGGAGGATGTAAAAGAAAGAGAATCTATTCGCCGAAGAGCACCACGGTTCTTTTACAATACCGAGACCAGTACATTATACCGTCGAGGGTATGATGATTTGCTTCTCCGATGCCTTTCGAACGAAGAAGCAAAAGAAGTTCTTAAGGAAGCACACGAAGGAGAATGCAGTGCGCATCAGCCTGGTCCCAAGCTGTATGATCGAATCAGAAGAATGGGATATTTCTGGCCAACAATGGTTCGTAACGCGATCGAGTACGCCCGAGAATGTCACGCTTGTCAAGTGCATGCAAATTATATGCACCAACCACCGGAGCGGTTACACACGTCAACCACGTCCTGGCCATTCGAGACATGGGGTATGGACATTGTCGGTCCTATTTTTCCTCCTTCAGTCAAAGGTGATCGATTTATCCTCGCTATCACGGACTACTTTTCGAAGTGGGCTGAAGCAATTCCGCTTAAAGAAGTGAAGACGAATAACATCATCAACTTCATCAAGCATCATGTCATATACCGACACGGCGTGCCGAGACGGATCATTCATGACAACGGTCCGCAATTCATAAGCAACGCTTTCATCAGGTTCTGTGACAAATTCAAGATTCAAGATGTTTCGTCAACGGCTTATTATCCCGCTGCTAATGGATTAGCTGAGGCTTTCAACAAGACGATCATCAAGATCCTGTCAAAACTCGTGAAAACCAATAAGCGAGATTGGGACGATAAACTCGGCGAAGCGCTCTGGGCTTATCGCACCACCATACGCACACCTACGGGAGCCACCCCCTATTCGTTGGTGTACGGATGTGAAGCAGTGCTACCGTTAGAGATTCAAACCCCCTCCCTTCGGATCGCTCTCGCAACGGAGATGACGACCGAAGAGCAGCATCAAAAACGTCTCGAAGAACTCGAGAGGTTGGATGAAAAGCGCCTGGAAGCTCAACAACACATCGAGTTTTATCAGGCCAGAATATCTAGGGCTTTTGATAAAAGAGTCTACCAAAGAAGTTTCAAGGAAAGAGATCTGGTCCTCGCTACTCGCCGACCAATAATCCTCAACTCCAAGAAGAAAGGTAAATTCGAACCCAAGTGGGAAGGACCGTTTGTAATAGATACAGTCTATTCAAACGGCGCTTATCGTTTAATTTCTCTAGAGGGTGTCAGGCAATTAATGCTAATAAATAGGAAGTTTTTGAAAAAGTACTATCCCTAGTACATTCAGGATAACTCATTTATCGGGAAGTTCCTTGAAGAATATTACATTTAATATTCTAGAGGATAACCCAAATTCATTTTCACCATCAAAATCCCTCACTGATCAATTCCGATTGATAGTGAGTCCACCAAAAAATGTTCTTCTAGCCCTCTTGACTCTTTTCATGAACAAGAGGTCCACTTTCAGTTCGGAGTTCCCTTTCGATAAACGAAAGAACTCCCTTTCTTTTCTCTTTGGTTAAACCTTCTCATGGTTATAACTGAAGTTGAAATTTCACTTCGATAAACGAAGGACTCATCTTTCGATCAGATAACCAATCCTATAAAAGGTAAGTTTATCTAGGTCTTCCAGATTCTCGGAGTGGAGATCCCACTTCTAGTTTCTTTCTTGCACTGGAAATAGAATATAAAATTCTTCCTTTCCAGAATCAAGGAATAGAATATAAAATTCTTCCTTCCTTGTTCGGGGAATAGAATATAAAATTCTTCCTTTCCCACACCAACTTTTTTTCCAAAATTTATTAATTTAGGATTCATCCTAGGAAGTTTATCCCGAATCCTAAGCAGGGATAAGTCTGCGCCTAACACGCGCTGCCGGTTTAGTCTTTCCCCGTAGAAAAAGACACCAGAGTTCGATTCTGGGGTATTCTATCCTGAAATCTAAGTAGGGATAAGTCTGCGTCTAACCCGCGCCGCCGGTTAGTTCTTAACCGTTAAAAAGAACACCCGCCCACATATTCAACATTGTGGCAGTTTGTTATTAATAACGCCGAAAACCATGCCTTACACGCATGGGGAATTTCATCCTGAATCCTAAGAAAAGGTATGCCGACGCCTAACACGCGTCGCCGGTTTAGTCTTTAAACCGTGAAAAAGATACCAGAACCTGATTCTGAGGACCTTTATCCCGAAGCCTAAGTAGGGATAAGTCAGCGTCTAATACACGTTGCTGGGTAGCCTATTCCCATAACAATGGCGAAGTCTACGTATTCGAAGTCGTAGCACAAAGTCTAAGGGAGTTCATTCCTTTAGCACAACGTCACATGCGGAACGGACTAAAACAATCCGCATGTAAGCCCGATTCAAACGGTAATCGGTAAGAGCATGTCAAATCCGTTGAGGGCTGAGGATTTGCCAAAAATCCTAAGTCAACATCTCATACACGTTGCTGTTTAGTCTTTTCACAGGACAAAGACGAAGTCTACGTATTCGAAGTCGTAGCACAAAGTCTAAGGGAGTTCATTCCTTTAGCGCAACGTCACATGCGGAACGGATTTAGACAATCCGCATGCTAGTCCGACTCAAACGGTAGTCGGTAAAGGCTAATCAAACCCGTTGAAGGCTGGGGGTTAGCCAAAAATCCTAAAGTCAACGCCTAACACGCGTCGTCGGGTAGCCTATTCCCGTAACAAATGGTAAAGCCTATGTATTCAACATCATAGCACAGAGTCTAAGAGAGTTCATTCCTTTAGCACAACGTCACATACGGAATGGACTAAAACAATCCGCATGTAAGCCCGATTCAAACGGTAATCGGTAAGAGCATGTCAAATCCGTTGAGGGCTGAGGATTTGCCAAAAATCCTAAGTCAACGTCTCATACACGTTGTTGTTTAGTCTTTTCACAGGAGAAAGACGAAGTCTACGTATTCAATATCGTAGCACTAAAAGGGTTAACTCTTTTAGCTTAACGTCACTTGCGGAATGGACTTAAACAATCCGCATGCTAGCCCGACTCAAACGGTAGTCGGTAAAGGCTTATCAAACCCGTTGATGGCTGAGAATTTGCTAAAAATTCTATAAATACGAGTCATTGATGCATCAATTCTATGGATTGGTCTCGTGACTCAAGTATCTGTCACGCTCCAATTCCTTAAGAGCTTAAACTGTGTATACTCCAGAATACGTACGAGTATAAACTGTGTCGGACGCCGGACAACGCGTCACAATGAAGCTTGGACGCCGGACAACGTGTCACAAGGAAGCTCAAACGCCGGACAACACGTCACAATGAGGCTCAAACACCGGACAATGTGTTGCAAATGAAGATTCAACACCGACAATCGATGGTCAGCCAACTCGAGCTAAAAAGCCAGGAAATCGAGAATCAACTTCAAATTCAAAATTTCGACAGACGGTCAGACAATAAATGCAGCACCGGGACCCTTACAGACATTCGACAAAGCACCGAATAGCCTGGAGGACTGAAGGAATCAAGAATAGAAGCCATTCCAGATATCCCGTCATAACCAATTGAATGGTGGGACAATCATATCCAAAGTATTCCAGACTCCTCTATAAAAGAACGAGGCTGAAAGGCTTTGGAGGGGGTATCTGTAGGTGTATAAAACTCCCTATAGGTCCCTTAACACAGCTCGATGACGTCGAACCAACCATCGGGCGACGCACGCAAACACGATCGTTAGTCTGCAACACCGAAGCCAAGTGGTACGTGACGAAACGGAGCTACGAGGCTAATGAACCGCACGCAAACAACAGAATAAATCCACTCGCATGCGGAATCAAGCTAACGGGTTGAGGACTCAACGAGTCATCCAACCAAGAGCAAACTAGGACGAATCACGATCGAATCAAGATCAGTTTCGGACTCGAACTCAGAAGAGGATTTACTGCCAAATCAGGAACCGGATTTACTACCAAATCAGGAATCGGATCGAATCCAAACAAGTCAACCACAGAACCAGAAAATGGGCACAAAGAGGCAAATCAACGAACACCTGGGGGACTCGGCCAAAGCCGAGCCACCTCTAGGTGGCTCGGTGGCCGAGCCACCTATAGGTGGCTCGGCCAAAGCCGAGCCACCCATAGGTGGCTCGGTGGCCGAGCCACCCATAGGTGGCTCAGTGGACGAGCCACCTATAGGTGGCCGGCCCAGTTCCGTGTGCGGGCACAGTTCAGAGTGCCTATAAATAGGCCTTCAGGTTCATTTGTTCAGGGGTTGGAATTTTTGGAGAGAGGCGAAGCTCTGCTGGATTGAAGACTCAGATCTAAAAAAAGATCTCAACTTTGGGACTTCGAGGACTCATTCATTCAGATCTGGTACTCAGCGATCGTCAACGCCAAATAAGGCAAGAGTTCGAGAGGATCGGATCTCAGATCTACGTTGCTATACTCCGGATCAAAGCTTGGTCTTTGATCCCAAGATTCGAGCGATTGTTTCCTTGGTGAAATAATCCCTCCGGCTATTATTTCCTTGGTAAAATAATACCCGTCGTACTGCATAGATCCGACCGGATCTAGATCTCGCGGTGATCAACGGATAAACCCCCGGTGTAGGCAAACAACCCACGCAAGCGAGCGACCGCAAAACAGGAGCTCGTGATTTGTTCGACACAAAAGGAGAAAAAGTTGTAATCTTTTTTCATTTCTTTTATTTGATTTTTCATTGTAACCAGATCTTATAAAAAGACAGGATCTTTGTAATCGATAAACTGTTACAAGAGTGTGCAATGGAATCAATGAAAAAAGACTCGATTTTTCCCGCGAACAAGCGCCGGTTCTGACTATTCCGAGCAGTGACAGGACATTCGTTGTATATACAGATGCATCTTTGGCAGGCTTAGGAGGCGTATTGATGCAGACTCAGAGGGTAGTAGCTTATATCTCAAGGCAGTTGAGGGTACATGAGCAGAACTATCCCACTCATGACTTGGAGTTAGCAGCAGTGGTGTTTGCCCTGAAGTCATGGAGGCACTACTTATATGGAGTACAGTTTGAGTTATTCACAAACCATCAGAGTCTGAAGTATCTCTTTTCCCAGAAGGAACTCAACCAGAGACAGAGGAGATGGGTTGAGTTTATTAAGGACTACGAGTTCGCGATCCAGTATCATCTAGAGAAGGCGAACGTAATAGCAGATGCTTTAAGCAGGAAGCGTCGGCATCGGGTTTCGGCTTTGAGGTGTTCGCTGCATCAGGATCTTATCACTCTTAGCAAGTTTGACTTCAGACCTGAGGTTGGTGGTACCAGTGCATTCTTAGGAGCTATGTCAGTGTAGCCATCTTGGAGTGACAGGGTTGTCAGAGCTCAGTTGGAAGATTTTTGGATTCAAATCCGTAAGGAGGATATTTCCAAAGAGCCTAAGGCGGACTGGACCATTAGAGCAGATGGAGGATTGCGGATGAAGGATAGACTGGTTATGCCAACTAGTGCAGAGCTGAAGAGGGAGTTATTTGATGAGGCACATCATACTCGATACACAGTACATCCAGGGTCTACCAAGATGTACAAAGACCTGAAGAGACGTTTTTGGTGGAGAGGTATGCGGAGAGAGATTTCAGACTATGTGGCTAGATGTTTTACCTGTCAGCAGGTAAAAGCAGAGCATTAGATACCGACAGGGACACTTCAGCCTTTGCCTATTCCGGAGTGGAAGTGGGCGGATATTTCTATGGACTTTATAGTGGGGTTGCCGAAGTCGAAGAAGGGGAATGATTCTGTTTGGGTGATAGTGGACCGATTGACGAAGTCAGCACATTTTATTCCGGTGAGGACCACTTATACAGACGAGGCTTATGTGAGGATCTTCATTCGGGAGATAGTTCGACTTCACGGAGTTCTGGATACAATCGTATCGGATCGATGATCGGTTTTCACTTCACATTTTTGAAGGAGTTTCTAGGACTCATTTGGCAGCAGGCTATCTTATAGCAGTGTATTCCACCCCCAGACGGATGGTCAGACGGAGAGGGTGAATCAGGTGTTGGAGGACATGTTGCGGGCATGTGTCATTGACTTCCAAGGTAGCTGGGAGGATCATATTCCATTAGTAGAATTCGCTTATAACAACAGTTATCAGGCGACGATCGGTATGGCTCCATATGAGGAATTGTACGGGAGGCCCTGTAGATCGCCGATATGTTGGGCAGAGCCAGAGGACAGCTTGATGCTTAGGCCAGAGCTAGTGAGGCAGACTACCGAGAAGGTAGCATTGATCAGGGAGCGGATTCTAACCGCTCAAAGTCGGCAGAAGAGTTATGCAGATAAGAGGCGAAGATCCTTGGAGTTTCAGGTGGGAGACTCAGTCATGCTGAAGGTATCGCCTATGAAAGGCGTACAGCGATTTGGACGACGGGGGAAACTTGCGCCGAGATATATTGGACCATTTTAGATTTTAGAGCGCATTGGAGCTGTGTCATACAGAATAGATCTTCCAGGATTGATGTCTAGTATACACAATGTATTTCATGTTTCTATGCTCAAGAAACACTTGCATGATGAGGAGCAGCAGCGAGTATTAGATGCACCAGAGATCGAGCTTCAGGAGGATTTGACTACTATTGAGATTCCGGTTTGTATACTTGCCAGGGAGGACAAGAGACTCAGGAATAAGGTGATTCCCTTAGTGAAAGTTCAGTGGAACCGAGGAGGCATTGAGGAGATTTCTTGGGAGCACGAAGAGGATATGCGTCGCGACTACCCACACTTCGTTGAGGAGGTAAATTAATTCTTATTATGTTATATATCTTACCTTATGTTTATATCTTTGGTTATGTTTACATTTAACGCTAGAATGAGGATGCTTTCGCTTAATTCTTAATCTTTGGAACACATGGTATATGTATGGGGGGTTCCTTGTTTGGATTTTTCGCCCGATGTACTAGTTCCACTAAATTAGGATTTGAGCGAGAATATTACCATTTTAGATCGTTAAGTATAAATATCTCTATATGATTATCTAGAAGTTCATATTTCGAGATTCGTATGATTTCCGAATTTCGAGGACGAAATTCTTTTAACGGGGGAAGAATGTAAAACCCTGAAACTTCTATAATGAATATATGTGAATTATTAGTAGTAAATAATTTTGTTGTGATAGATAATCATATATATATCAGATGAATGTGATGAACAGTGTTTGAGAACCCGACAAGTGTCTCTATGTAAGAGATATCAGGTCATATGTCCAGCGTGTCATTTCTTTCTTGCAGCAGGCAATTTTCTGCTGCACGGTCGACCGTGGCGGTCGACCGCGGCGGTTGACCGAGGCGGTCGACCGCACAGCAGAAAGGTTGTTTTCTGAGTTCGGGTTCAAACAGGTTTCGGGTCGGGTTTGTGAGTTGGTATATAGGCTAATGTACCCGAGAGAGCCCCTCTTGGATATGAAATCAGAAACCCTAGCCCCCTCTTCCCCCTCAAACCCTAGATTTTCGTTTTTGGTGATTTTGGAGGAGTTGCAAAGGGTTTTCAGCGGGATTTGTCGTATTTCAGTGAAGGGGATCAACCTCCTGCAGATCTAGGAGCCTATTTCTCACCGGAGGCGAGTAGCATCTCGCCCAACCTCACCTTGCTTTGTTTTCATGTTAGAATTTGAGTTTTATTTGGTTTTATTGGGCCAAATTCGTATTTTATGAATAGCTAATAGATCATTATGGCATACAATATGAGATTTAGGTATTTCAGATTTTGAAAGCTCACCAATGGATTTTTATCAACGAGATCCAGATCTAAGAACGTTTTAGTATAAGTAAAAATCCTATTTTTTACTGTTCTACACCTATGTTTTTGCTTAAATCATGTATATAAATATATGAGATCTTGGTGAAATTTTTTTTAAGGTTTAAATTCGTGGTTTACTGCTATATGACATATTCATATGTTGAGTTTTGTTAAAGAGAAAAGTTTTACAGGTTTCAAAGCTGACAGAAACTAGATCTGGGTTTCTGTCTGCCTCGCGGTCGACCGCTGGGCGCGCAGCAAGGGCAGAGCACGTCTGCCCTCTGCGCAGTCGACTGCGGCGGTCAACCACGACGTCTTGGCGGTCGACCGCACCGGTCGACCGTGAGCATATACGCTGAACAGTGAAGTTCATCTCCGTGTGCGGTCGACCGGTGCGGTCGACCGCCGCACAGTATTGTGCAAAGTTGGTTTTTGCTGAGTGTTTCATGTGTTCGAGGGATTCCCTCGACTATCTGATACTAGTGTTCATTGTTGCCATGAATCTAAGCATGATAGATGACCTGAGGGCACCAAATTTAGAATTTATACGTCGATGTGTGAAATTTGTATAAGTATATTTCTTCATACATCTCATCCATAATTACTTTTTGGTCCATGTGTTGGGAAAACTAGGTACATTTCAGTCCTCGTGTTGGACTATAATCCATTAAAGTCCTCGTGTTGGACTATAATCCATTTCAGTCCTCGTGTTGGACATTCACCTATTAGACCATCTGTTAACCATTTGTTGAGCTATGAGTATAACACTTATCTGAATCAGGACATGATACTTATGTAAATTTTTGACCTTTAACACTTATTTGGTTACGACAGGATATAGTATTTTATGTTCTGAGATGAGTTGTATTCCTTTTATTATTATTTTTGGTTCCTATACTAGAATTCGGATTTAGTGTTTAGAGATTTACAATTTGAGATACAAGGTATATACATGAGGGTTTCCTTGTCTGGATTATTTCGCTCGACGTACCTATGCTCGTGTTGTAAATTTTTAAATACTAAAATTCCTTTTTAGTTAAGATTTATGATCTGAGACTTATTATGTATTAACTGTATTTTCTTATACAACGAGCCCTATTCCCTTGGGGTTGGTTGTGATGTTGCTCGCTAGCGCTTTGACGCTCGTTGTCCCTCCCCATTTCAGGTAACGAGCCAGGAGCCCGGAGAGTCGCAGGTTGATGGCGACACACTGTAGTGTCTAGTTGCATATTTTTAGTCATGTTTTATTCGGAGCTCCACTTTAGATTTGTGTTAGTCATTTGAGGACTATATCCTAGATGTTGTAAAGGTGGTGTGCCTTATTTCCCTTTGCTCAGACCTTCTGTTTTTTTGAATATTGTGAGAACTCCAGATTTATTTATTCAGACATTGACTGTGTATTTCTACTTGTTGAATGATGAAATATTAATGTGGTCACTATCATTTTCTCAGTTATTCCTTGTATTATCTCCTACTTGCTTTTGTACCTACACCTGTTGTTGACTCTACTAGATAGATGTTAATTGTGATGGTAAAACATGTTATTGCACGGTGTGGTGCAAGGTAGGTTTGACATTCTTGGTTTCACCTTGGACTGTAGCCTTGTGTGAACCTAGGGGCGTCACATTTAGACCAGTTCGTGATAGTATTTATCGACGACATCCTTATATTCTAGATCGGAGGCAGAGCACGAGCAACATCTTCGACTAGCATTACAGATTTTGCGGGTGCATCGGCTATATGCCAAATTCAGCAAGTGCGAGTTTTGGCTATCTGAGGTTAGATTTTTGGGTCATAACATTGGCAGAGAGGGCATTGCAGTGGATCCAGTTAAGGTTACGACCGTACTTGATTAGGAGCCGCCGCCGACAGTCATAGAGATTCGTAACTTTTTGGGTTTGGCCGGCTATTACAGGAAGTTCATTCAGGACTTCTTGAAGATAGCCATGTCACTTACACGTCTTATGAAGAAGGTTGTACCTTTTATTTGGGGCACGGAGTGTCATGAGGCCTTTGAGACTTTGAAGGCTAAGTTAACTACAGCACCAGTTTTGACCATCCCAAGCAGTGATAAGACCTTTGTCGTCTACATAGATGCATCGTTAGTGAGTCTAGAAGGTGTTTTGATACAGACCCACAGAGTGCTAGCATATATTTCATGTCAATCAAGGATGCATGAGCAAAATTATCCCATACGTGACTTGGAATTAGCTACGGTAGTTTTTACACTGAAGACATGGAGACATTACATATATGGAGTGCAGTTCAAGCTATTCATGGATCATCAGAGTTTGAAGTATCTCTTCTCTCAGAAAGAGCTAAATCAGAGATAGTGAAGATGGGTTGAATTTATTAAGGATTATGAGTTTGCGATTCAATACTATCTGGAGAAGGCGAACATCGTAACAGACGCTTTGAGCAGGAAGCGTTGTCATCGGATTTCGGCTTTGAGGTGTTCGTTATATCGAGATCTCCACACATTTAACCAGTTTAACTTTAGACCAGAGATAGGCGGGAACAATGTATTTTTTGAGCTTTGTTTGTGCAACCATCTTGGAGTGATAGAGTGGTTAGAGCTCAGCTAGAAGACACTAGGATTTAAACCCGAGAAGGGGAGATTTCTAAAGAGCCCAAGGCTAATTGAACCATTAGAGCAGATGGAGGACTTTGAATAAAAGGCCGACTAGTGATGCCGGGAAATCCACAACTGAAGAAGGAACTTAATCAATGAGGTGCATCGTACTAGGTACATAGTGCATCTAAGCATAACGAAAATATACAAGGACCTGAAGAGACACTTTTGGTGGAGCGGAATACGTAGTGAGATTGCGGAGTATGTGGTAAATGTTTCACCTGTCAGTAAGTGAAGGAAGAACATTAAAGGCTAGCAAAAACCCTACAATCTTTACCCATTCCAGAGAGGAAATTAGCAGATATTTCTATGGACTTTATTGTAGGATTGCCAAGATCAAAGAAGGGGAACAATTCAGTTTGGGTAATAGTGGATCAGTTGACGAAGTCAGCACATTTTTGGAGAAGCTTCCAGAACTCTTTCGGTAGCCAGTTATCTTACTCTAGTGTATTTTACCCGCAGATGGATGAACAGACGGAGAGAGAGTAAACTAGATATTGGAGGACATTTGAGGGCGTGCGTTATTGATTTTAAGGGTAGTTAGGAGGACCATATCCCATTGATTGAGTTTGCTTATAATAATAGCTATCAAGGGACTATTGGCATGGCACCGTATGAAGCATTGTATTGAAGGACTAGCAGATCACCTATTTGTTAGGTAGAACCAGAAGATAGTCTATTGCTTGGACCAGAGCTTGTTAGACAGACTACGGAGAAGGTAGCAGTCATTCGAGAACGCATTCTTGCACCACAAAGTCATCAGAAAAGTTATGCAGACCGGAGGCGACAACCATTAGAATTCTAGGTTGGGGACTATGTTTTGTTAAAAGTATCACTAATAAAGGGTGTACAACGTTTTGGTAGACAGGGCAAGCTTGCCCCAAGGCACATTGGTCCTTTCTCGATGTCGAGCATACACGATGTTTTCCATGTTTCTATGCTTAATAAGCATCTACGCGACGAGGAGGAGAAGCGAGTGTTGGACCCACTGGAGGTCGATATTCATGATGATTTGACTATAATTGAGATTCTGGTATGCATTCTTGCCAAGGAAGACAAGAAGCTTAGAAATAAGGTGATACCCTTAATTAAAGTTCAGTGGAACCGGAGAGGAACTGAGGAAACTTCATGGGAGCACGAGGAGGATATGCGTCGCGACTACCCACACATGTTTGAATAAGTAAATTAAAAATTCAAGATGATTTGTTTATAATTTATGGTTATCCGTATGGTCATGTTTACACTTAACACTAGAATGATGATACTAGCACTTAGCTCCTAAGTATTCGAAACACACGGTATATATATGGGGGGTTCCTTGCTTGGATTTTTCATCCGACGTACTTGTTCCGTTAGTTAGGGGTTAACTGGGATTTTTTATTTGCATTTTAGACTATTAAGTATAGATATCGATGATGATTTTCGGGGGCACGAATATGTTATGCATCGCTACCACCTGCACCTGTTTGAGCAGGTGGGTTGATCGATTTTGATTGATATTTATGGATTATTTATATGGTTATATTCATACTTAACGCTAGAATAGAGGTATTGACACTTAACTCCTAATCATTCGGAACACATGGTATATATATGGGGGATTTCTTATTTGGATTTTTCGCCCGACATACTAGTTTCGTCTAGTTAGGGGTTGAGTGGGAATATTAGTATTCTAGATTGTTAAGTGTAAATATTTTTATGTTTCATATCTGGAGATTAATGGTGCGAGATGTGTATATGAGGGTTTCCTTGTCCGGGTTATCCCCTCAATGTGTTTTTCTAATATTATTAATATCTAGGATACGATTGTAGAATTTTGGGGACGGAATTTGTTTTAAGGGGGGAAGAATGTAAAACCCTAAAAATTTAAGTATTATGTGAAAAATAAAAATAAATATGTTATATGGTAAAAATATAACTTATTTTGATATTTGCGCATAATAGGAATTGATTTGAGATTAATTCAATATATATTTGTCAATATATGAGTGCAAATGCACAAAACATGCACGAAGAGAAATATGAAAAAATGACCAGTTAAGAGTTTATATATTTTACACACTGATGCAGTTTGAATATGAAAAAACTCAGAAGACCAAAGTTGTAGGTATGTTCAATAGATTTCTAATAAATATTAAATCACCTTATTCTACGGTCGGATGAGAAAGTTACAGTAAAAGTATCGAATGTTATTTTTCCTTAGTCAGACTAGGTTTCCTGGTTCGGGTCAAACGGGTTTATTTCGGTTTTGCATATATATATATATATATATATACATGTGTTTTTATGAAAATTATCATCTTTTCATTAGTGTTTCAAATCCTAGCAACCCTTCTTCCTCTCTCTCAAACCCTAGCCCTAAAGTTCAGATTTTGGGAGCGTCTTGTGAGGTGAGAAGTGAGGAAAAGGCGAGATCTACGACGTTTGGCGACAAGGAGTCGTTTCACATCAGTTTTAGAGGCTTGCACACGTGATAAGACAAGATCATATGCATCCAAACCCATCATCATAGTGTTTAATCAATGTTTTCACACTTAAGACTTAAACTAATATGAAAAAGATGAGATTTTTAATGATAAATCTTAACTCTATGCTAGATCATTAGTTTTTCCTAATTGTTTATGATAGTAACGTGATCATGATCATTAGGGGTGATCAAATTTTTATTTTCTAAACTTGATAATTATATTTAACTCGTGATTTAACCCTATTTTGTTGTCTAATTGAATTATAAAGAGATTTAGTTTTTGTTTTTATCATAGATTATAGAAAACTGCTGTACATGTATAACATTTAACTAAAATTTTGAAATATCATATAAACCCCAAACTGAATAAAACCAATGTCAAATAAAAGCTATATGAACCTATTTTCCAAAACAGAAAATCATTCTAAGAAAGAGTATTTATAGAAAAAGATATACTCAATTTACTAATAACATGTGCTGCAGAAAACTGTTGCACGTGTGCAACCTTTAACTGGAAATTTGAGATATCCTATAAACTCCAAACTAAACCAAACTAGTGCTAAATGATAGCTATGTGGATCTAGTTTCCAAAAAAAACTATTCTTAAAAAGAGTTTGTTTAGAGAAAAATATGCTAAATTTACTAATGATATATTCTGCAGAAAACTACAGATATGCTAATTTGAAATAATTGATATATTACGTGAAGGTTTCTTTGAGTTTTCATGTTAATTAATGTAAAACCCTAAAAATTTAAATATTTAATAAATAATAAATGTGTTATATTATAAAAAATTAATATTTATTAATATTTGAGTATGTTAGGAATT
Organism: Asparagus kiusianus; assembly: GCA_022839385.1. NCBI lineage: Eukaryota > Viridiplantae > Streptophyta > Magnoliopsida > Asparagales > Asparagaceae > Asparagus > Asparagus kiusianus. Next base: position 148,997 of record BQKN01061124.1, on the reverse strand, counting down.
GATTTGAGATCAATCCAATATATATATGTGAATATAGAAGTGATATCATGCACACGTGCACGGGCCGAAATCTGGGAAAAACGACTAGTTAAAAGTATATGTATTTTACATACTGAATCATTTGAAATATGGAAAAACTTAAAAGACCAAAGTTATAGGTCTCTTCAAGATATTTCCAACAAATCTTATATCACCTCATTCCAAGGTCGGACGTGAAATTTATGGCCAAAATACCGATGGTTGTTTTCCTAGTCAAACTAGGTTTCCTGGTTTAGGTCAAACATGTTTGTTTTAGGTTTGCCTCTATAAATACTTATGTCTTTCATAAAAATTCCTCTCTTTTATCATATCTATAAACCCTAGCAGCCACCCTCTCCCCTCAAAAACCCTAGATATTTTTTATGAATTTTGAGAGCTTTGTGAAGCACAATACCGACACGAGGGCAAGATCTTCAACGTGTGACAAGGGAGAACGGGTTGTTTATGATCGTGGATTGCTTGTTGTTTATCTCAGAAGCTTAGAACGATATTGAGGCAAGATTATCTTCATCCAAACTCATTCCCATAGTTAAATAACTAGTATAGATGATTAATATGATGTCGAATATGTGTTTTCATGCTTTAATTTTAACCTGAGTTGTTAAAAGTCAAATTTTTGATAGTAAATCTTAAATCAATGCTAGATTAGTAATCTTTTCTTTCTATTTATGATAGTATCATGATCATGATCATTAAGGTTATTCATAATTTCGTTTATATATGAGAAAATTAAGAGATGTACTAAATATATATTTTCTAGCGAAAACTACAGCACTTGTATAATATTCAACTGATATTTTAAGATAGCAAACAAATTCCAAATTTAACTAAACTAGTTCCAAATGAAATATATATATATCTAGTTTTTAAAACAGAAAACCATTCTTAAAAAGAGTTTGTATAGAGAAAGATATGTTATGTTTACTAACAATATGTCCTGCAGAAAAACTGTTGCATATGTATAATGTTTAACTGGAGATTTAGGATAACAAATAAACTACAAACTGAACCAACCTTATGCCATTTGAAAGATGTATGAATCTAGTTCTCAAAACATAAAACCATTTGTAAAAATAGTATTTTTAGAGAAAGATTTGTACTAATAGAAGTCCCGTCTATTTTCCTGCTCGTTTTGTGGAGCTGTGTTGTTCCGTTTTGAGATGCATTCGCGGAGTTTTGAGCAGCTTGATGTTACACGTATAGTCATGAATATGTTGTGTTACACATTTGAGAATCCTAAGGGGATTATGATAAATTTTAATTTGATCATATTTGAATTAGATATCGTTCATATACATGTTGGATGTCGTTGATGAGCACAACTCAGTACTATATGGGATAGTGCGTCAACATACCAGATATATACGATTTATACATGATGTAGCTATCGTTGATGAGTACAGCTCAGTACTATATGGGATAGTACATCGATATACCAGAGATACAAAGATTTATATGAGGTGGATATCGTTGATGAACTCAGTTTAGTACTACATGAGGTAGTGCGTCGATATTCCACATGTACAAGCCATTGAGTCGAGTAGTGGTGTGATGAGGCTCATGGGCCGTATTTCTAGGATGCCTATTTGGTAGTCCATCCCGCACTCATGTTACGCACTGAGATTGCGATGAGACTAATGAGCCGTGTACACAGTTCAGGATACCTACAAGGTAGTCCGTTGTACTGAGACAATTACTTGATACCCTAAGTGTGGCAGATGTAGATTATGAATACGGCCTACCACTAAGTTATATGATCGAGATACGTTGCTTTTGAAAGTATACAAAATTATGTGTTGGTATTTTACTCTATCTCCCCAGTGATAGTGAAAGATATTATAAATACAATGCGTTGATGTCTTAATTTTTTTACTGTCTTTTTTATTTCTTAGTTGGAATCAATGATTAGAGATTCACAACTTGAGACATATGGTATATATATGAGGGTTTCTTTGTTTGGATTATTTCGCTCGACGTACCAGTCTCGTGTTATGGATTTTTAATTGTTGGTTTCATTAGATTGTCTTTTCTTAGTTCGGTATTAATGTTTAAATATCTACAATTTGAGACATATGGTATATATATGAGGGTTTCCTTGTTTGGATTATTTCGCTCAACGTACTACGCCTCATGTTGTAGGTTTCTAAATGTTAATCCCACTTAGATACGGGGAAAATGAATCTAGGTAGACTATGCTTAATAGATAGAGCCTTCACTCCATCTAGCAGCCCTTCCCCTGGGGACGGATGGAGGTAATCTTGTTGTAGTGCTCTGATGCTCTTGTTATTATTCTTTTTTTTCAATTACTTTTCAGGTAGTTCGGAGTTTTGGAGAGCCGCAGGGTGACGTAGTTCTGGCATAGTCGCTATCGCATATTTTTACTTGTAGAGACTCTACTGTAGTTTTGTGTTTCATTCAGACATTAGAGTTTCATATTCATATTATAAAGGCAGTGTGCCTTAGTACGATTTTTAGTTAATTCATGTTGAGACATTTTTATTATTCAGATATCAGATATATTATAGTTGAGACATAATTCTTTTTATTTATGAGATATCTCTTCTATATCATGTCTATTATATTTATTCTCTTTATTTTGCCTGTTTTGTAACTGTACTTCTATTTGGTTCCACTAGAGGATATTGCTGTGATTAGTGAAACGTGTTTATGCATAGTGTGGGTGCATGACAGGTTTGACATCTCTGGTTTCACCTTGGACTGCGCCTTGTGTGAACCCAGGGGCGTCACAATTAATCATGCTTAAACCCTAGGTTTATGATACCTAAGTAAGATAAATATGTTTAAATAAATTTTACCTTTATTCATGAGTAGCTTTTTATCATGTGTTGATAATCACTTTGTTTACATATGAGATAATTAAAAAATTTATTTAATTAGGATGTTACACCCTAATTTGGAAGATATAATAATTTAATTTGATGATTTAGATAATTCCTATTGTATATGCCAAGTATAAATTTTTTCTAATGTCGTGATATGTACAATTGACATAAGCACTATTTGTGCATGAAAGAATGCGTGTCTTGACAGAGTAGTCAACTACTAAGCTTAGTAGTCGGCTACTCGTCCCAGTTGAGTATAACAGAAACTGTGTGTTTGCAGAGTAGTCGACTAATGTTCTCAATAGTCTACTACTGATACTGATATATGTTATTACAAAGTCTGAATGGATTCAGTGTAGTCGACTACTAAGCCTAGTAGTCAACTACTAAGGTTGTTGCCTGAATTTTTGTTTTGCATTTGTTTGAGATATGTTTGTGGATTTTGAGCCGCACTTCTTTATACGTGAATTCATGAATAGTGTACACATGGGTATGCTGAAAGGAATTATGATGGGTTTTGACCCGATTACTTTGAGAAAGAGTTTAGTACATATTATACACACACCTTTTGGATATTATTGATGAACTCAGTTCAGTTCTACAGGGGTAGTGCATCGATATTCTATTTGTACAGGCCATTAAATCGGGTTTAGGATTTTTATCTAGCAGTCCATCCCGTACTAGGGTGTGATGAGGCTTGTGAGCCGTATTTTTAGGATACCTACTTGGTAGTTCGTCCCACACTCGTATTACATATAGAGATGCGATGAGACTAATGAGCTGTGTATACTATTAGGATACCGATCAGGTAGTCCGTCCTGCATGATTATGCAATAAATTAGAATCTTGTAAGGATTTGCATTGAGACAATTGTTGATAGCTTGAGTCTTTGACGAGTGCCAGTTATGTTTTTGACTCACTGTTGAAAATATGACCCAAAGTACTTTGTATTTGGAAGTACACGGGATTTGTGCCGGTATTCATTCTATCTTCCCAGTGACAGTTGAAGATATTATGAATACGATATATTGATGTCTTTACTTTCTTTTACTGTTTTTCTTTATTTTCTTAGTTGGGATCAATAATTAGCGATTCACAATTTGAGACATATGGTATATACATGAGGGTTTCTTTGTTTGGATTATTTCGTTCGACGTACCAGTCTCATGTCGTGGATTTCTAATTGTTGATTTTATTTAGATTGATTATCTTTAGTTCGGTATTAATGTTTAGATGTTTACAATTTGGGACATATGGTATATACATAAGGGTTTCCTTATTTGGATTATTTCACTCGACGTACTACGTCTCGTATTATAGGTGTCTAAATATTAATTCCACTAGATACGAGAGAAAATGATCTAGGTAGACTATGCTTTATAGATAAAGCATCCACTCCATCTAGCAGCCCTTATCCTGGGGGCGGATGGAGGTAATCTTGCTATAGCGCTCTGACGCTCTTGTTGTTGCTTTTTTTCTTCTAATATTCTTTTAGGTAAGTCGAAGTACCGAAGAGTCGCATGATGACATAGTTCTTGCATAGTTGTCGTCACATGAGATTTTTAGAGGCTCCACTATAGTTTTATATTTTTGTTCAGACCTTAGAGTTTATTTCATAGTGTAAAGGCAGTGTGCCTTAGTACGATTTTGAGTTGTTTCTTGTCGAGACATATTTATTCATTTTGGACATCATATGTATTCCAGGTTGTTCATTGAGACATGATTTATTTATGAGATACTTCTTTCTATATCATATCTATTGTAGTTATTTCCTTTCTTTTACATGTTTTGTACCTACACTTTATTTTAATTCCATTAGAGGATATGGTTATGATTGGTAAAACTTATTGTTATACAGTGTGGGTATATGGCAGGTTTGATATCTCTGGGTTTATCTTGAACTGTAGCTATATGTGAAAACAGGGGTGTCACATTCATTTCATCTCTAAGTGCCTTGCACTTAGAAAATGACTCGAGTATAATGACGTGGACTCAACCACAACATTTAAGCAAGCCTTCTCATTGTGCAACGCTAAGTGATATGTTGCACAATGCGAAATCTATTCAAGAATAAGGATACGTTAGGTTTCGCTATACATGAATGATTAATCAAGAATCAGGTCAAATTTAAGCCAGTGAAAACTAATATAACCAACTACCATGTAAAGTGCTATTTCAACCAGAAAGCTCGAGGAGAGTATGCAAGTGCTCAAGATGAAAGAAATTCAAAGCGTCCAAGGAAGCTTAGTGCAGCTGTTATGAAAAAATCTAAGAGCATCTCCAACAGCTTCCCTATTTTCCACTTTTGGAGAATTTAGTTAGGATTTTGGTCCAACAGATTCCCCCATCTCATTCTCCAAAATAGGGATGAAGGAGAAAAAATAGGAAAGCTTCCCCAAATCTGCAGCATTCTCCAAATTTTTGGAGGAAAAAAAAGATTCTTCAAAATGGGGAAGCTGTTGGAGTTGGTGTAAAAATTAGTTGGAGAATATGACTTTTGCTTCCCCATTTTAGAGAAAATTTTGGAGAAGCTGTTGGAGATGTCCTAATGGGCAATTTATGATCTCTAGTTATTGCAGACTTCATACATGTTGCATTCTGACTGTCAATGTTGATCATAAGGCAACAACTTTCTCTTATATTTTCAAGCTAATTATGCCCGAAGTAAAGCAAGAACTTGATCTTACTCTAGGTTAAAATTACAAGGGTATATGATATGAGAAAAATAACTATATCCAAATATAAGGCATATGATGCACAGAGGAAGGCATTGACTAAAATCTTTGGAGATTAACAGAAATCTTATGAATTACTTTCATAATATCTTGAAGCAATTAGGAGGAAAAATCCGGGTACCAAATACAAAATGTTGTCTAAAGAGATTGCACCTGGAGTAGAGAAGTTCATGAGAGTATTTTGGGTATTTGGACCCACTATCAAAGGGTTCACATTTTGTCATCCGCTCTTGACCATCAATGATACGCATTTATAAGGCAAGTATAAAGGAGTGCTTTTGGTTGCGACCAGTGTAGACGCAAATGGTAGGATATTTCCATTAGCCTTTGAAGTTGGTGAGATAGAGGACACATCGAGTTGGAAGTGGTTTTTTCAATGTATTTACAGATTCATTCCTACTATTCAAAGTTCTAGAATGATTACTTTTATTTCGGACTGGATGAAAGGAATTCCACTGGCCTTGCACGAAGGGTTTGGAGCACCACATCATCACCAGTATTGTTTGAGACATATAAGAAATAATTTTTAGCAAAAACACGAAGATGTTAATTTACAAAATCTATTATGGCAAGCTGGGTGTGCAGCCGACATACTGGTATATAAGCATTGTAGTGAGAAAATTAAGTCCCTACTAGCTGAAGCACACAATTGGATTGAATAAAACTTGAAGCCACAATACAAAGATTGATGGGTGTTATGTAAAGATGGTGTAGTTGTAAAACCCCGAAATCTTTTTATAATGAAATATGTGAATTAATGGTAATAAATATTTCTTTTGTGATAAATAATCATATATATATATGATGTAAGTGATTATCTGTGCTTGAGAACCCATTAAATATTTCTATGTGAGAGAAATCGAGTAGATATCCAGCTTTGTATATGCCTAGCAGCAGCAGGCATTTTTCTGCTGCGCGGTCGACTGTAGCGGTCGACCGCGGCGGTCGACCGTACAGCGCTCAGGGTGTTTTCCCAGGTTCGGGTTCAAGCGGGTTTCGGGTCGGGTTTGTGGTTTGGTATATATGCTTATGTACCCGAGAGAGCCCCTTTTGGATCTGATATCAGTAACCCTAGCCCCTTCTTCTCCCTAAAACCCTAGTTTTCATTTTTGGTGATTTTGGAGGAGTTGCAAAGGATTTTCAGCGGGATTTTGGGATTTCAGCGAAGGGGATCAACCTCCTGCAGATCTAGGGCTTTTGTCAACACCTGAGGCGAGTAACTTCTCGCTCAACCCCCACCCCTTTTTGTTTTCATGTCAAGACTTGAGTTTTATTGGGTTTCATTGAGCCAAATTCGTATTTTTGAATAGCTAATAGATCATTATGGCATAAAGTATGAAATTAGGGTATTCCTTATCTTTAAAACTCACCAATGATTTCTGTTTAAAAGATCTAGATCTGAATATATCTTAAAAGGAGTAAAAACTTTGTTTTTATTGTTAACGATGGGTAGATCATGTCTATATATATATGGGATCTTGGTGATAAAGTTTTAAAGGTTTAAATTTTTGGTTTACTGCTTTATGACATTTTTCATACGTTGAGTTTTTGTTAAATAGAATAGTTTACAGGTTTAGAGCTGACAGAAACTCAGATTTGAGTTTCTGTCTGCCTCGCGGTCGACCGTACCGGTCGACCGATGGGCGCGCAGCAAGGGCAGAGCCCACCTGCTCTCTACAAGGTCGACTGGGACAGTCAACCGCGACATCTTGGCAGTTGACCGCGCCGGTCGACCGCGAATATCTCTGCTGAACATTGAGGCATGTATCCGTATGCGGTCGACCGAGTCGATCGACCGCCGCCCAGTTTTGCGCACTGTTAGATTGCTGTATATTTGTTATGTGTTTGGGGATTTTGCCTCGATTATCTGATACTAAATTTTAGTTTTGCCATATATCTGTGCATGATAGATGACTTGAGAGTACCAAGTTTAGAAGTACGCACTGAGAGGCGTGGGAGATTTGCTCATATATATATCTTTTCTCATATCTCATCGACATTTACTTTTGGGTCCAAGTATCGGGCAAAATTACATTATTTCAGTCCTCGTGTTGGACTATAATCCCTTAAAGTCCTCGTGTTGGACTATAATCCATTTCAATCCTCGTGTTGGACTATAATCCATTTTTGCCCTCGCATTGGACATTCAACCGCTTGTTCATGTGTTGACCAGTTGTTAAGCTATGAGGTGACACTTATCTGAATCAGGACATGACACTTATGAAATTGCGGACCCTTGGCACTTATTTGGTTATGACAGGACACAGTAGTTTATGTTCTGAGACGGATTGCTTTTCTCTTTATTATTGTTTCTGTATTAGACTTTAGGTTTGGTATTTAGGGATTTACAATTTGAGATATAAGGTATATACATGAGGGTTTCCTTGTTTGGATTACTTCGCTCGACGTACCGATGCTCGTGTTGTAAATTTGTAAATATTAAAACCCCTTTTTATTTAAGACTTATGTTTTAAGACTTATTATGTATTGACTGTATTTTCATATACAACGAGCCCTATTCCCTTGGGGTTGGTTGTGATGTTACTCGCTAGCGCTTTGACGCTCGTTGTCCCTCCCCATTTCAGGTAACGAGCCAGGAGCCCGGAGAGTCGTAGGTTGATGGCGGCACACCTTAGTGTTCAGCCGTTTAGTTATTTTTATGTTGGAGCTCCACTATAGATTATGTTAGACAGTTGAGAGTATTGTTCTAGAAGTTGTAAAGGCTGTGTGCCTTATTTTCCTTTCTGTCAGATACTTGTATTTGAGACTTGTTGAGTACTCCAGTTTATTTATTCAGACATTGACTATGTATTTTCCATTTGTTGGATGATGAGACTTCTAATTGATCGTTATTATTTCATCAGTTCTTAGTATATTATCTTTTACTTGTTTTTGTACCTACACCTGTTATTGACTCTACTAGATAGATGTTAATTGTGATGGTGAAACATGTTGTTGTATGGCAGGTTTGACATTCTTGGTTTCACCTTGGACTGCAGCCTTGTGTGAACCCAGGGGCGTCATAGTTGGTATCAGAGCTCTAGTTCCAGTATCCTTAGGATCATCCTGTGTCGAGTCGTGAAGCTAGGATAGAGTTTCTTAGGGTTCATGTATAGAGTCCGCAAGGATTTCCTAGTATGAGTGAGGACGATATATGCGTATATGTCAAAAATTTGAGAAATTTTTTTTTTATGACAACTATTTTTGAATAAGTTTAAAGTAATTGTGCAAATATTATATGTCGTGAAAATTTTATTGTGATACGCTATTTATAAAGGTCTATTTTGACTCATGAACTTTATTTTTCTCACCAGAGAGAGGGAGAGAGATGGCAGGATGTGGTAGATCTCGTACCAGGAGAGCTAGCCAGGCAGAGTCACAGCAGAGTCCATCAGAGCAGCAACCAGCTCAGTCTGAGCCTCAGCAGGCTCCACCGAGCCACAACAGGCTCCTCAGTATTTGGTGGACCTTATGGCCCCTCTTATTGCCCGGATGATAGCTATTGAGGAGTTGGTGATGACTCATATAGCACCACCGACACCACCACCACCACCACCGGTAGCTCAGCAGCAGGGGATACCTGTCGTTCCTGTCAGAGAGAGACCCCCAGAGGTCACACCTGCAGCCATTCCTCTAGCAGTCCTAGATAGAGCCACAGAGCAGGAGACTTGGCTCCGTATGATGGAGAGGTACCAGAAGATGAGGGCACCGGAGTTCCAGGGGTCACCAGACCCTCTTGCAGCCCATAAGTGGAAGGAGGATGTGAGTAATATCCTCGATATACTCGGTGTAGATTCAGTTCAGAAGCAGAGACTGGCATCTTACAGCCTGAAGGGAGATGCCGGGAGGTGGTACCGACTCCAGTTTACTCCAGAGCAGAGGCTGACCCTCACATGGGAGGACTTCATATACTTTTTTGATGGGCAGTACATTTCTTCTGCAGCACGGACTGGGAAGGAGCTCGAGTTGTCCCGATTAACTCAGGGGGACATGTCAGTGGCTGATTTTGAGAGCCGGTTCATGGAGTTGCTACATTTCACAGGCATGTGGCAGACGGGAGAGCGTCAGGCTCAGATGTTCTTAGCTGGGCTTCACCCTAATCTCCGACGATACCTCGTGTCGAGGAGATTTTATTCAGTCAGGGAGGTAGCTGAGGCTGCCACTTCTCAGGAGATTGAGACCACTATGTTCCAGAAGGATAAGGAAGGGAAGGCCAAGATAGGACAGAGCAGCGACAAAGGCAAAAACAAGAGAGCTTTTTCTGGACATCAGCAGCAGCATCAGGGCTCTTATAAGAAGGGACCCCAGCAGGATCAGAGAGCGCATCAGCAGCGCAAGTTCCAAGGGTCTTATTTTAACTGTCACAAGGTCGGGCATAAGGCATCGGAGTGTCGTAGCGCACCAGCAGGAGCCCAGCAGGGCAAGGGTCTGAACCAGCAGTAGCGCCAGTAGGGCAGAGGACAGGGCCAGCAGAACAGGCTTGAGGTACCGCCAGCAGCTCAGAGGACTGAGGGGCAGATTCGGGCAGTTCAGGATATTCCTCAAGGATAGATTATCCCATATTCTCCACCACCATCAGCAGAGCAGTCTTCAGCCACGGGCAGAGTATATGGAGTAGTTCTCCGTGATCACGGAGCCAGCGGAGCCGTAGTGGAGGGTACGTTCTTTGTGAACTCTCTTCCCGCCCGTATTCTTTTCGATTCAGGAGCTTCGCATTCCTTCATCTTGCATGCATTTATGACTAGACTCCAGCTCGTAGCTCAGTCTCTAGACACCCCTCTATCTGTTTCCACCCCTTTAGGTGAGGTATCGCTTCTGGAGAGCGTTTGTAGGAGGTGTACCGTCAGTCTAGACGAGTCGGAGTTCATAGTGGATTTGATAGTGTTGCATATGTCCGAGTTCGATGTCATCCTTGGTATGGATTGGTTATCTTCCTACCGTATTAGTATTAACTGCTTTGCGAAGACAGTCAAGTTGCGAGCGTCCGATGGGTCCAAGATGATTGTAGCTACCTCTCAGGGCAACCGATTTGCGGAGTCATTTCTGGCATACATCGAGGAGGTGATGCGACGGGATCAGGGTGCTGAGTTATTAGAGACTAGAGTTGTCTCAGATTATCAGGATGTCTTTCAGGACATACCTGGGTTACCTCCTGTGAGAGAGGTCGAGTTCTGTATTGAGTTGCAGCCAAGCACAACCCCGATATCCCGCGCACCCTATCGCATGGCACCAGCTGAGATGAGGGAGATTCAGACCCAGTTGGACGAGTTGCTAGCTCAGGGTTTTATTCACCGGAGTCATTCTCTGTGGGGCGCACCGGTCCTCTTCGTGAAGAAGAAGGATGGTAGTATGAGGTTATGCATAGATTATAGAGAGTTAAACAAGGTCACCATCCGGAATAGGTACCCACTACCTAGGATTGATGACTTGTTTGACCAGTTGCTGGAAGCGTAGTATTTGTCGAAGATTGATCTTCGTTCTGGCTATCATCAGCTACGGGTTCGGGAGATGGATATTCCCAAGACTGCATTTCTTACTTGATATGGGTCCTTCGAGTTCTTGGTCATGCCATTTGGGTTGACCAATGCACCCACGGTATTCATGGATTTGATGAACCGGGTATTCCGTCCCTTCTTAGATCAGTTTGTGATCGTTTTCATTAATGATATACTCATTTACTCGAGATCAGAGATAAAGCATGAGGAGCATCTACGAGTAGCTTTGAAGACTCTACAGGATCACCAGTTGTATACTAAGTTCATCAAGTGCGAGTTCTGGCTTTCAGAAGTCAGATTTCTTGGCCATGTTATCAGTCGAGAGGGTATAGCAGTGGATCGGGCTAAGGTCACAGTAGTTCTTGATTGGGAGCCACCGAAGACGATGTTAGAGATTCGCAGCTTTTTGGGTTTAGCTGGATATTACAGAAAGTTCATTCAGGACTTCTCGAAGATTGCGACGCCGATCACACGCCTTACGAAGAAGGGTGTACAGTTCATATGGAGCATGGAGTGCCAGAAGTCCTTTGATATTTTGAAGGTTAAGTTGACTACAGCGCCGGTTCTGACTATTCCGAGCAGCGACAGGACATTCGTTGTGTATACGGATGCATCATTGGTAGGCTTGGGAGACGTATTAATACAGACTCAGAGGGTAGTGGCCTATATCTCACGGCAGTTGAGGGTGCATGAGCAGAACTATCCCACTCATGACTTGGAGTTAGCAGCGGTGGTATTTGCACTAAGTCATGGAGGCACTACCTATATGGAGTGCAATTTGAGTTGTGCACAGACCACCAGAGTCTGAAGTACCTCTTTTCCCAGAAAGAACTCAACCAGAGACAGAGGAGATGGATTGAGTTTATTAAGGATTATGAGTTCGCGATCCAGTATCATCCGGGGAAGGCGAACGTCGTGGCAGATGCTTTAAGCAGGAAGCGCCGACATCGGGTTGCGGCTTTGAGGTGTTCATTGTACAGAGATCTTATCACTCTTAGCCAGTTTGATTTTAGACCCGAGATTGGAGGAACCAGTGCATTCTTGGGAGCTGTATCAGTGCAGCCAGCTTGGAGTGACAGAGTTGTCAGGGCTCAGTTGGGAGACTCTTGGATTCAAATCAGAAAGGAGAAGATTTCCAAGGAGCCTAAGGTTGATTGGACCATTGGAGCAGATGGAGGTCTACGGATGAAGGGTAGATTGGTTATGCCAGCCAGTTCAGAGTTGAAGAGGGAGTTATTTGATGAGGCGCACCGTACTCGGTACACAGTACATCCAGGGACTACCAAGATGTACAAAGACTTGAAGAGGCATTTCTAGTGGAGTGGTATGTGGAGAGAGATTGCAGACTATGTGGCTAGATGTTTTACCTGTCAGCAGGTGAAGGCAGAGCATCAGAGACCGGCGGGGACACTTCAGCCTTTACCCATTCCAGAGTGGAAGTTGGCAGACATTTCTATGGATTTTATTATGGGGTTGCCAAAGTCGAAGAAAGGGAATGATTCTGTGTGGGTGATAGTGGACCGATTGACGAAGTCAGCACATTTCATTCCAGTGAGGACCACTTACACAGCTGAGACTTATGCGAGGATCTTCATTCGGGAGATAGTTCGACTTCACGGAGTACCGGACACGATCGTGTCAGATCGAGGATCAGTTTTCACTTCACATTTTTGGAGGAGTTTCCAGGACTCTTTTGGCAGCACGCTATCCTATAGCAGTGTATTGCACCCCCAGACGGATGGCCAGACGGAGAGGGTGAATCAGGTTTTGGAGGACATGTTGCGGGCATGTGTCATTAACTTCCAAGGCAGTTGGGAGGACCATATTCCACTAGTAGAGTTCGCTTATAACAATAGTTATCAAGCGATGATCGGTATGACCCCGTATGAAGCATTGTACGGGAGACCTTGTAGGTCACCGATATGTTGGGCCGAGCCGGAGGATAGCTTGATGCTTGGGCCAGAGCTAGTGAGGCAGACTACTGAGAAGGTAGCTTTGATCAGGGAGCGGATTCTAGCCGCTCAGAGTCGGCAGAAGAGCTATGCAGATAAGAGGCGGAGACCCTAGAGTTTCAGATTGGAGATTTGGTTATGCTTAAGGTATCGCCTATGAAAGGCGTGCAGCGATTCGGGAGGCGAGGGAAGCTTGCACTGAGATATATTGGGCCTTTTTAGATTCTAGAGCGCATTGGAGCTGTGTCATACAGACTAGATCTTCCAGCATCTATGTCTAGTATACATAATGTATTTCATATTTCTATGCTCAAGAAACACTTGCATGATGAGGAGCAGCAGCGAGTATTGGATGCTCCAGAGATTGAGCTTCAGGAGGATTTGACTACTATTGAGATTCTGGTTCGTATTCTTGCCAGAGAGGACAAGAGGCTTAGAAACAAGGTAATCCCCTTGGTGAAAGTTCAGTGGAACCGAGGAGGCATTGAGGAGATTTCTTAGGAGCACGAAGAGGACATTCGTCGCGACTACCCACACTTGGTTGAGCAGGTAAATAAATTCTTATTGTGTTATATGTCTTAACTTATGTGTATATCCTTGGTTATGTTTACATTTAACACTAGAATGAGGATACTTTTGCCTAATTTTTAATCTTTGGAACACATGGTATATGTATGGGGGGTTCCTTGTTTGGATTTTTCACTCGATGTACTAGTTCCACTAGATTAGGATTTGAGCGAGAATATTATCATTTTAGATCGTTAAGTGTAAATATCTCTATAAGGTTATCTAGGAGTTCATATTTCAAGATTCGTATGATTTCTAAATTTTGAGGATGAAATTCTTTTAAGGGGGGAAGAATGTAAAACCCCGAAATCTTTTTATAATGAAATATGTGAATTAATGGTAATAAATATTTCTTTTGTGATAAATAATCATATATATGTATGATGTAAGTGATTATCTGTGCTTGAGAACCCATTAAATATTTCTATGTGAGAGAAATCGAGTGGATATCCAGCTTTGTATATGCCTAGCAGCAGCAGGCATTTTTCTGCTACGCGGTCGACTGTAGCGGTCGACCGCGTCGGTCGACCGCACAGCGGTCAGGGTGTTTTCCCAAGTTCGGGTTCAAGCGGGTTTCAGGTCGGGTATGTGGTTTGGTATATATGCTTATGTACCCGAGAGAGCCCCTTTTGGATCTGATATCA
>BQKN01061124.1:81456-100743 GCA_022839385.1 Asparagus kiusianus | reverse complement strand
CCAAAAAGGTGTTTCGCCGTAAAAGAACACCAAGACACCCCCAAAAAGGTGTTTCGCCGTAAAAGAACGCCAAGACACCCCCTGAAAAGGTGTTTCGGTGTCGAATCTTCGTGAGACACCCCTGGGGTGTCTTGGCTTTGCCAAGACACCCCTCGGATGTTTCGAGCCTGCCGAGATGCATTTGGGTGCCCTGGTTCAGTCCGAGGCCCTGCCGTTGTTCTGCCGTTGTCCCGCCGTTGACTCCTCGTTGACTTTTCGTCCGAACTCGGATTTGAGTGATTTCGGATGCGTTGGAATTCTGACGAAGAGCTCTGTTGATCCCGATGGTTGGATTATCAGTGGGATGATCGGGACACGGCGGGCGTTGGTCCGTTTGCGGTGATCACGGGGCTTCCGGTCAGTCCGTATCCCCGTTGTTCTGAGGTTCTGTCGGCTCACGTAGTCCGTCGGTTCACTTCAGGCGCTTATCGACGTCATTTGAACTCTTGTGAACCGGGTAGTGACGTTCAATCGTCGCTCGTTAACACTAAGCTGTGTGCAGGGACCTATCGGCAATTTTCGATGCCTACAAACAACAGGAATCATGCAGGAAGGACGTGGAACGCGCATTCGGGGTACTCCAAGCACGCTTCGCTATTTCCGCCAACCAGCTAGAATGTGGGATCTTGATGTCTTAGGAAAAATAATGAGGGCGTGCATTATTTTACATAACATGATAGTAGAGGATGAACGAGATACATATTCGCGAAACTGGGAAAATATCGACTTTGAACCGTCGAACAATTCTAGCTCTACCGCCTCTTTCAATGTTCAAACAGACGTGTTGCCGGAGTTTCAAGTCCATGTTCAACACCGATCTATGGCGGATAATCAGACTAGAGCGGAACTACGAGATAAGACCCAACATATTCAGCTGAAGAAGGATCTCATCGAGCACATTTGGCAGAAATTTGGAATAACCTCCGATTAGATTTACCAATTTAGTGTGTGTTTTCTTTAATGTTTTCAATAATTTGGGTGTGTTTGGTTTTCCGTATGCTTAATAAAATCATGTGTTATTTTATGTTAATTTAAAAATATTATTGAAAATTAAATTAATAATATATATTTAAATATTATATATTATTTATTGAATTATTAATAAATTATAATTATAAATATATGAGTTATACTAATAATAATAATAATAATAGTAATATATATGAAATAGGAAAAAGAATGAATAAATATGGTGGGGTATATGCTGAAGTGATGTGGTTATGATAGGTTCCAAAAAAAGTAAAAAACTTTCTGAAAAACTAGCTGCTGCAGAGTTGATAGGAAAATGAAAATTATTGAATTAAATAAAGTGACGTGACATGAGAGAAGGAGGTAAAATTTCACCTGGAGATGGTCTTATTCCCCTAAATCCAAACAAGCCACAATCTTTCGTCATCCATGCTTTCATTACACTGCATAAACAAAAGAGGATAGCGTTATCACTCGAGCTCTCATCCCTCAACAATGGGGACTCCAACGTTAACAGCAACGCCAATCCCTAACCCTAACCCTAACCTGGCCTCCTCTCTCCTCTCCAACAAACCCCACCGCTTTCTCCTTCCCAAGCTTCGATCGTCTCCTAGGGTTAAGGTCGGTGCTTGTCTTCGAATTCGGGCGTACATGGAACGCAACCCAAACTCCATGGGGAGCATCGCCAGCAAGGTTATCGGGTCCCTACCCGTTGTCGGTCTCCTCGCCCGAATCCTCAGCGACGAGGGCGGCGTCGCCGGTGACGTCATCGACTTCGCCGAGTTCCGGCGGAGGGTCGGCAAGAAGTGCGGGATCTCTGATTCTAGGGATTTTTACGAGTTTCAAGATCGGCGGGGTCGGGTACTATTTTCATTTAAAATCCTGCTTTTTTTCCCCTTGAATTTATGTTATTTATCTTTTTGAGGAGAAATATTTGTTTGAATGAGGTTGTAATAGCTTAGTCATATGATGAATATCTTCTTAAATTATGAACAGAACATTGTTGTTGTTGCCACTTTGTTTGAGTATGAACATGATGTAGATTCAAGGTAGTAAAGAGCATCGAAATAAATATATGAGTTTGAATCATATGGTTTACACTTTTATGAATTTAGTCATCTATATCATTTACGACGTGTAAGGCCTTGATGAAAATTGAGTGTGTAGATCAAGTTTTAGTACCCAGAAAGGGAACTTAAAAAAAATTTAAATTAAGGTTTTCCCCCGACATTAGGCCATAAAATCATTGTCATTTTAAAATTAAGGACTTCAGACTACTGAAGTCGCTATTAGGTCCCCTAATTCCTATATCTTGCTCATGCTACTCTTGACGGGAGGGATAAAGTTATATCTACTTATAAGAATTGGGGGATCTAATCGCATTTACAACAATCTGAAGACTAATTTTGCAACAACTTTTAAGAATTAGGGAACATAATGTCAACCTCAATTACTTAAGGGACTAACTTCGAAATATTAAAGATGCAAGGGACTGATATAAAAGAAGGACCTAATTTAAAGATTGGTTAAAAGTGATGATGAATAAAGCAAAAGAAAACACGAGTAGCACATGAAGTCATATGTCATTTAATACTTTTGCCAACAAACTGGAGTGGCCATGCATTAACAATGTAGCACTGGGGGAAATTTTGAACTAAAGAGACTTAAAATATCTTAACCAGATTATGATTTCTTACAGTTTTTCTATTATGCCTTTGTACAAACAGAATATAATTATGAGACTACTCTTTGGTGTGGATGTTGTGTAATGGATTTTCTTCTAACCTCCATGACTGCAGAATAATGTAGCCTACTTACATTCACATTATTTGCCAATGCTGAACAACTCCCCACCCCCCACGCCCACCCCCCCCCCCCCAAAAAAAAAAAAACAACGGACAGAAGGGGAAAAAAATCATGAAGTTGCTAGAAAGAAGTGTGTGTTGCATTTGCGTACGTAACACACTCAGCAGTGCAGTCTAGCATAGTCTCATGCTCATAATTACTCAAAAGCACAAGTCATGGGACCTATCAATTAATTGATTGCTCACCACTTTCCTCTTACTTGAGCACACTTTGGCAACATCTCCTTGTCATAATCAGTAAAAAAACCCTCCATATTTGTTTTCCTAACTAGTTAATTCTAATTTATAGTTTTCACTAATATCCATGCCCTGTGACTGTCCAGACATTTTGATGTGTATTAATAGGTTTAAGATTTTAAAGGAAATAATTATTTAACATAAGTGTAACTACTAACTCAAATCTCTTATCAAACAAGGTATTTCACAGTAATTTTTTTTGCAAGCTTGTAAATTAAATTCCCTGTTTTGGGTAGGCAGGGGATCCATTATATGTTCTTTTATGCTGTTGGTTGGCTGCGGTTGGTGCTGGTCTTCTGAAGTCTGAAGAGATACTAGAAGGGGTGGCGAGACTACGAATTTCCAACGACATTGAGTTTGAAGAGGAGAATTTTATTTCGATGATGAATGTTGCAAAGGAGGTAAGTACACTTTTTTATTTTGCTTGCAATCTTTTGTTTTCAAAAACATTTCTGGATGGGCCATATTATGGTTGAAAATTGTTATGATTGAGATAAGATTGAATAGGAAGGTCTGTTTAGAGAAATGTGTTCCTTCAATGAGAAAACATGCAGAGACTCTCATGGAACATCAAATTATGAGCTATTGTCGTGACAATTTTGGCAGTCTGCATAACCTATGAGGAAAGGCTGTAGCCTCCATCGTAATTGCCGCACTTTAGTCTTTTTTAAGATATTTAATTGGGGCAATTTGATCTTTATACTTAACATGGAGTGTAGTAAATTATTTTTTGCCGGGCCCCCCCCCCGCCTTATCTTTTATCTCCTATTTCTTCTATGCTGTCCACCATGAACTATTGACGGTAAGCTTTAAGGCTGAACCTTACGTTCTTGCTTTTCTCTTCTTGCCCGTGTTTTGGACTCTTTTCCTTTCCATTCTTCCAATGATTTTGGATTCCCCTAAAATTCATTTTCTTTTCATGTGGAGTCATTTTCAACTCTAGATGTGCATGTTAGCAACCAAAGCAAACCATGAGAAACATTTTCCTCAATTTATATTCTCTGCTTAATTCTTGATTTCTCCTCTTCTATATATCAGACCATCCATGCTTATCCTTATTTATTCTTCTCTCTTATCTCCATTTGTTGTTTGCAGCTTATTTTGTTGCCAGTTTCTTTTTTGCCCACTTGAGGTTAAGGATGAATAGCTTACTTGACGATTGATGTCACCTTGTCAAAATAAGCATGTTTTGATCATGGTTTGCGTCCTTTTGCTTTTTGGATGAGACTGTTGTTCTTTAAGTGTTCATGTTTAGTTAATTGTTTCTAGGCTAGTTGATTTAGCTTATTAGATTCAACATTGGATCTCAACCATATTGTTCTCGACAGATTCAACACATCTTGGTTTCACATTTTAGCCCATGCTGACATTGTTTCGATACTGGCATGAACTCCACGTAGCTCTAGCATAACTAATTTTATAGTGTTCATACTATTGGCATTGTAACCGGAGTCTAAAATTTCCTGGACAACTTCACTTGGTTTGGGGCTGACTCATAAATTGATCCTATGTATTTGATTTTATTCATTTTAAACTATTTTAATTGTAATCCAAGCATCTTTGAAGATATAAGCTCAATCCTTGTGACCATCTGATGATAAATTCTGCATTTGCACATCGTAGTGCTAAAAGCTGGTGGAACATAAGTTAAATTATTCTTTTTTGGATGTTTTGTTTGATAGGGGATCCTTGTGTTGAGCCATCTTCCTAATGTTCTTTTTTAGTTATTCTTTTTATTTTCGTTGGTTGATTGTTTTGTTAATTCAATTCAACCTGGAGATGTGTTGTATGGCCTGTTTGATGTGAAAAGGCTTGTTGATACTGATTGATTTTAGATAAATACTGACCAGTGAGCCTAATTGCTTGCAGAAAAGAGCAAAACTGAATTTAGCAATTCCTGAAATTCCAATGGAGGTTCGGGTGGAGAAAGCACTAGAGGCTGTATATGTTTGTTGCTTTGGCAAAGATCCAATAGAAGAAGAGGATATGAGACTACTGGGTATCATGCTAAATGCTGTATTTCCTTCCGTTGGGAGATCTGAGATAGACAGGATGGTGACTGTTATGGCCAAGCAGATAGTTGATGGAGAGAAAAATTATCCAGAACCAAAAATTTTGTCTAAAGAAGCTGTACAACGGCAGATGAAGGATCTTCAATTTCTTCAACAGAACAAGGAGAACTCAAGTTGAAATTGTTGTAACTAATTTTGTTGTTTGCTTGTTGCTTAAATACAAGGAAGTAAAGAACAAAAAATGCGGAAAAGGAAAAATCATACACCGTCACCCGTCATCATCTCTTATTATGTTTGTATTTAGATGCTTGAGCTTGTTTGCTGGAGAAGTTGTTCATAGTTCGGTAAACCATAACTGGTAACTACTTAACCTTGTGAGACGTCTGAAAAGGTTTAGCCAGTATGTTATGAATCTTTATGCACCAGCTGATATTACCATGGATTTGTTGCTGAACTGTCAACATTTAGCTGGAATGTTTTTACGGGAGCTATGAACACATTCATGACTACATCTTCTAGCTATCATGCAACGAGAACTCTAGAATATATGGAGGTAAGAGCCTATGGCTTTCATAATTACTTGCTGTACCTTAAAACGATTTGTCCCCTTATTTATTTCATGCAGAACAATCTAGAGATTTAAATTCTTTTCATATAGGTCAATACCATCTGATTGGCGAAGTAGTATCAATGAAGGTCACTTGGACTTGCTTTCAGATTTCAAATGGAGTTAGGAACGTACATTCCATACATCAAGCTCCAGTTGCTGAGTTAGGAACATACATTCCACACATCAAGCTCCAGCTGCCGAGGTATGGAAGCTGTGGACAGAGAGGGAGAGAAGCACCAAAATATGAGTATGCCATTGATTACTATCAACAATAACATGCGTATAAATCTGTTAGGTGCAATTCTGGCTAAAGTACAAAAAAAAAAATCATGTATGTTTATCATCTTTGCATGAATTAGCTTTACCATATGTACGCCCTGTTTGTTTATATCTTCATGATGCGTGCTTTTTGTTTGTTCGTACACATCTATGCAGAGTTACAACCAAGAATATAAATGTGTTATTGTCGTAATTGTGAGAGAAAATCTAGATTTTGACATCCAGTTAAGGTCACCTATGTAACTTACAATGTGCACCTACTTATATAATACATAAATATACATTCATGAATTAATACACATGCATTCATAACAAGTCTACATAGACACATGCATACATACGTACATACATACTTACATGCATACACGTGTAAGTGCATACATATATACATATGTACATACATACGTAGATAGATACATACATACATATATAATATTTAGCAGACTTTCTCTCCTTCAGTTTATTGAAGTTTGAGGGAAATGTGTTACCTCAAATTTTCAACTTAACTCTTTGACCCTCCCTCCAAACAATTTATTCACATTGTATCCCTTTCTTCATTCACCCTTCTCCTATGGCACCGAGAACTTTTTTGGTTGACATGTCAAATTAGGAAAACTTTCCCTGTTGGTTTTGGGTGATAAAATAGCACCACTAAAATTAAATAGTGTTACATAAATTCTAACAGTGGGAATAATATTACAAAAGTAATTTCAACGTCTAGATCGCGTTATTGCCTTATTGGTACCAAAAGGTTAGTAAAATATCAAATGGAGTGTTATTTAAACAACATCGTAGGCATTTAAACATTAGCAATTGTCAGCATCATATATACTATGATACCCCACTAATTGTCCCTCGTCAAGAAATTGATAAGAGTTTAAGAGAGTTTGGATGGTGGGTCTTGAGAGTCAAATGTAACATTGACTAGTAAGTGAATTGAGTCAAACCAAGTGCAACGTGTTGCACTCAGTTGGTCTCACAACTTACATTGCACTAAGGGGTTCTAGCGGACTTGAGGTGTGACAAATGATATCAAAGTAGTTAATTGGTTAGAACCGTGGAACTAAAGTGCTATGCGGGACTAAATGCTACATCACGTGAATGTGATGAAAGCCAACTCTAGAACCTGTAGGAGCCACATCTAGAACCACATTGTCTGACAGTGACACTGTGACGTGTTAATTGTTATGCATCGACGAGGACGCCACGTATTAAAGGTGGGGTGATTGTGATACCCCACAAATAGTTCACATCGGGAAATTAATAGAGTTTAAGAGAGGTCTTGAAAGTTAAGTGCAACATTGACGAGTTAATGTTGGTAGTGGATTGAGCAAAACCATGTGTTGCACTCATTCAGTTCCTCGGCTTACATCACCTCAGTGGGCTTGCGGGCCCAAAGTGTGACATACATAGACACATGAAGTGAAATAATATATAATGAAAATAATCTTAACATATAATGCATATTATCATCCGAGCAAAAAAAATCTCTTCAGATTGGCAACATCACTTCTTCTGAAGGTGACGAGTTACGATAACTGGTGTAAAATGTGAAAGAAAGCTGAGGAGAGGTCGAAGGTGGGCAAAACCCTACTTTATTAGGAAGTCTTGGCAGCAAACACTCGTTCTATTAAACTCATCAGAAAACACATGCCCTACGTTAGATACCGTAACTTTCTTCCAAATTTAAGATAATGCAGGGCCTTTTTTGATGTAGTTTCCTTTCAATTTTTACTTTCCTTTCCTT
This sequence comes from Asparagus kiusianus, assembly GCA_022839385.1. Classification (NCBI taxonomy): domain Eukaryota; kingdom Viridiplantae; phylum Streptophyta; class Magnoliopsida; order Asparagales; family Asparagaceae; genus Asparagus; species Asparagus kiusianus. The sequence goes on along the minus strand of BQKN01061124.1, from coordinate 92,985 downwards.
TTAACAAATCCAACTCCAACCCGATAGGCCTATTTTAAATAAAAGTATTGTTTTTGAAATAACAGTAGCTCTTGCGTAAAGCAAGGATAGGAGAATAAACGACTTGTATGTTAACCACCCATTTCGAAAATTGTCAACAGCAAGATAACGTGGGTAGGACCTATATCACCTCTATGCATTATTGTGTCATGCGGTGATAGGGTCAATGTATTAAGTTTGTACACAAACAACTATTTATCTTTGGATTAGGCAAAGTAGGAAGATTTCATGATTCTTGCATTGATTAAAAATTTTACATGACCCTTGAAAGTTTCAAAATTACAAATATCATCTTTCAAACTTCGTGTTGAAAATTTTACAATTAGCCACATGAAAGTTGCAAAAATAAGAAACACCTGTTGAAAATTTTGAAACTTTCAGCGAAAATAACAAGAGAGCTTGTGTGCTTTAGACTTGAGATTAAGTTAGGGTAGTGTTGAAATTTTAATAAAATTTTAGCAGCAAAGTAGGATTAGGTGGTTGATTGGAAGAAAAACTAACTTTGTAAGTAGTTTAGATATAAATTAAAAATATAAGATGATCCAAAAAAAAAGAAAAAGAAAAAACCCACCCAAAAAAAAATTATCCATTCTATTACGAAATGGACAATTGAATACTAGATATTTTCTCTGTTTAGTTAAATTCTAATTTTTTTTATGTAGTTGAAGGGACTCTTTTGATGTTAACGGAAATTTGTAGACACCCCGAAATCTTGTTCTCACACCGTAGGGAAAGTGCAACAACACCGATCACTGGATATGGGAGGGTACAAGACTCTACAGCAGGGACCTGCCCTACTTGACTGGTTACTTTCTCGTCTTGGCACATGTCAACTAATTCCTACGTTTAGTAATACATTTTTATGTCTCAAAGTTGTCATGTTTTATTATTACACACACAAAAGCAAAAAAGAAAGAAAAGGGTAAAAGTTGTAATGTTTTCTTAACATCTCTTTGTCAAAGTTGTCACGTTCATGATAAGCCTTGTTATTGGGGTTGGGGAAGCTAAGGGCCCGTTTGGTTGGTTTCCTAAAAACCAAGAAAAGGAAATCGGTACAAGGAAATCAATAAAATAATATTTTTATCCATTTCCATCATTAAAACTCACCCACAACATCTAATAAAATATTATTTTTATCTTCCAACTCATCTCATTTCATCTCCTTTCTTACCTTTAAAAATAAACCAAACACAAGAAATATGTCACATCATCCAACTTACCACAACTCATCTTATCCCATTTTTAAAAATCACACACACCATCCAATAATATTGTGACAACTCATCTCATCTCATTAAACCTTCATTTCCATCCATTTCCTCAAAAAAAAAAAAAACAAGAAATTGATTTCCTTAAGTATGTATCACATCATCCAATAATATACCTCCAACTCATCTCATCTCATCTATTTTCTTATTTTTAAAAACGAACCAAACACAAACAACCTCAAAACATCATCCAATAATATACCTCCAATTCATTTCCTTATTTTTTTAACCAGCCAAACAACCTCAAAACAATTTTTTTTAAAAATCACTCACATCATCCAATAATAAGGTGACAACTCATCTCATCTCATCTCCTATTCTATAATTTTCTTCTTTCTTAAACCAACCAAACAACCTCAAAACAATTATTATAGGAAATAGGTTTCCTATTCTTTGATTTCCCAAAAAAATTGCGAAACGAAATTGGCTTAGTATATATATGAGGATTGAGAATGAAGGAAGTAGAATAGGAAGGCTAAGCTACAAGGAACGAGGCTAGCTCAAAGAAACTTTGTATGGAATTGCTTAAAACTTGATAGCTTGATTCCTTCAAAACTTCCATCCAATGTCTATTTATAGACTCATAAAGAATTCTTTAGAAGATAGATATTTTTCACGATACATAAACTCTTTAAAGAATTCTATATTATACCTAATTCTAGATATTTCTCATTGCTATCATACGTCTAGTGCTTAGATACTTCTAGTATGATTCATCTAGATATTTTTAGAATATTCTATAATAACAAATTAACTTCTAACACAGACCATCTCCAATGGCAAGGCAAATATTGCCTTTCTCTCTCCTTCCACCTCACTTTATTCTCCCTCCACATCACTTGCCTTTTTCAATTGCCTTTCAACTTCACAACAACTAGTTTTTCAAAAAGTTTTTTCACTTTATCTTTCCTCCACATCACTCAACTATGATAACTAAGCAAAAATTTAAATTTTTTTTGGTGTCCAAAGAACACAAACTTAATATCTATTTATAGATCTTGAAAAATAATAAATAGTGGTGAAAAAATAAAAAATTAATTTCAAATAATTATTGATCAAAAAAGTCATTTAAAAACAAGGTGAGAATAATTATAAAAAGTTTATGACATGTGGGGCCCATTTTGAAAGTTAACAGGAAGGCAAATTTTGCCTTTCTCCTCACTTTCTCTCCCCTCCTTTTCAAATGCCTTCCTACTTGCCTTACCATTGCATCAAAAAATTGTTGAGATTGTTGACCATTGGAGATGGTCTGGCTACTTCCTTAATATCCCACCTTTATATATATTTAAAGTAAAAACTATCCACGCACTCATTCAATGAGGTAGAATTTTCTTTTTTAAGAATGTTTTAAAGAAGAGGGATATTATAAAGAAGTGATGTGATTTAAATTCCAAAATTTGAAATTAAAATAATCTACATCCTTATTTTGTTTTTTCTTTACAAAAAAGAGCTCTAGCTTAAATTATCAGACTAAAGAAAACAAACTCATCCATCTGAGCACAAACATAACACTTGTAATATATGAGAAATTTGTGGTTCTCCTAAAAGCACAAAAACTAACATGTGTCATTTGAATATATGACATTGTCATATAAAAAAATAGTCATGTATCTTTCTATTCTATCAGAAGACAACCCCTAGACACATAATCTTACCTTCACCTAATTAAAATCCTCACCAAATTAAAACTATCCGTAATTACAATGGTCCTTTGACAGATGAGGAAGTGACAAACTAATTTACGGAATGCCTCCCCAACTTGAGAAGTCTCTGAATAAGTGCATCACTCTGTATTGGTTAGGAAGAACTCCTCATATGGACGGTCTCCCATTGGTACTTGTGACAGGTTGAATATTTCATACAAAACAATCCCAATCTCGCCTGCCAGAGTGAAAAAGTGTTTCTATTAACATTGTACAGCTCCAAAATGTCGTACAACATAGGTGCACAAATCTCTGCACCATATTTTGAGACTCTTACTGTAGAGTAGAGCCTCGACCTTCTTAGCCTCCGCTCAAAAGTGATGATAGCATAATTCACCAGACGGGTCCGCCATTAGGTATTCGTTGTTGTGAACCAACCAGGGAATCTAGTATCTCCATCAGGTTATTGTTCATCGGTCTTCGTAAGTTCATTCTCGAAGATGTTTGCGACAATAAGAACTTCAATAATAGGGGCATCCTTATGAATGAAGCCCGGACGCAATCTATGACATTGACTCTATAGAGTCCCTCTTGATAAAAGCCACTATTATACTTCAGAAAGCCCACCTTGACACTATCCTCATTGTTAGTGAGGGTATAATGCATTAGGCGGGGCACAACGAGAGGCTGCAAGTACATGAAGGATACATCACACTCTATTGCCACATGAAGGATACATCACACTCTATTGCCGGCAAGTAGTAACAGCGATCCCCTTAGGTGTAATATCAATGCTCATTCACCCAATTGAATATAGAGGTACCATTAAGACTACTATCCCCAAATAGAAAGTGAGGTCCCGACGTATCCTCGTTAGGAATGGAGAGCTTGGCACCTGTGGTCATCTCCCGTAAAATTTGATAATCCCCCGATCGTATAGCCTCAACGCTTTCTTGGTTACTACCCTCTAAATAGACGAACGTTCCCGTCGAAAGCATGTGTCACTTCAGAGTCACGAGTCCCATAGTGACCATAATGGTTATGGCGGTTGATAGGAGCCTTTGAATAGAAAATTGCACAAAAGGAGACGAAAAAACGAGTTAGAGGAAAAAGACAAAAAGAAATTAACCAAGTCATTGTACTCAGATGTGAAATTCGCCATAGGGAATCTCAGTCATAAGTGAAAGTCATCACAATCAACTAATTATTGATAAGACGAGTAAAGTTCACAATGAAGAGCAGCGAACTTCAGCACCGCAAATGAATCCACTCAAGAAATTACATGGATCAGACTGACGAACAACACTCAAGCGAACTTTGCTCAAATTAAACTGGTGAATATCGCTCAAGCGAAGGTCGCCCAAATCAAACTAGTGAACCTCTCTCAAGCGATAGTTACTCGAGTCAAGATCACGACCCCCACCCAAACGAAGTTCGCTACATAAGCCCAAAGGGCTAATAATAAGTTCCGGCCAAAGAGCAAAACTCGCCGCATCAAGCCAGTAATGGCAGCTAATAGGACTTAGTCATTGATAGAAGTTTATCAGAAAGACCAAAAGTGGCCATAAAAATCACGTCTTTAGCAGCAAATACGTTTAAAAGTGCCCTAAGACATTATTCGAAGCCCGATTAGGGCCAAACTTTCATGGATCCGAAGATCGCCATGAATGGATTCAAAGCTTATCCATGGCCATCTCCAGCTATGCTTGCGTATCTTTTACTCTCGGCTGACAAGGTCCCCTAGCAACACCTCTTCATCTTGAGATTGCATGACGAGGAGCCATTGAAGATTGGTCTTTTGGGTTCTAGGAAAGCTAGAGTTTTGAGAAAGACATTAAAGTGAAGAAAAAAAAGGAGGTAAACAGTTCTATTTATAGATTGATCCTGAACTTCGCTGAAGATGTTTACCCTTAACTTTGCCGAAGATCTTGGCCCTAACTTTGCCAAAGATTCTCACCTTGAACTTCACCAAGAATCTCATTTTTAATGAATTTCGCCATAATTTTAGGCACAAAAATTGAGGATTCAAATTTTAAATTTCCAGGTTAAGCCTCGCCTAGCCGACTCACTGAGCTTCTCATAACCGACTTACTAAGCTTTGCCTAGACCGACTGTTTCTCCAGATGAGTAAAGTGAACTTTGCCTCCACTCAGTTGGGCGTTAAAGCGAATCTTGCCAAAATGACATGGTAAATTTCACTAAGTCTCTAAATTGAGAAAATTCTTACTCAATTTATTTGAGACCCTACTTACTGAACTTCAATTCGATTCTCACCAACATAAGGAAGCTTAAGCCTCGTTTCCAACACAACAAATCCATGTAGAGTTCGAGTGCGCCACAAAAGTAAAGTTCATATAGATCAAACGCACAAAGATGGATAATTTTAGAAAAATGTTTATTTTTATTGATCGAAGACTCTACTACATAAAGGTGACATTTAGACTATCCAATCACACAGATGATGATATTTGTTGCTATTTGCTACTATCCTATACTTCTAACTTTGAGTAATGTGAGAGTTGAGGGACATACACAAGCTGCACCAAGTTATAACCCTTATTTCTCCGATCGCACAAAACTTAGGGAGCTAAGTTTTTTCCCATGTAGAAAAATTGCTCCTACTTACTCCTCTCTATACTCTATCCCAGAGGAGGAGAAAGAGCTGTTGAACAAGAAGTGCCCCGTTATTTCGAATTGGAACATGTCAAGAGGAAGAAGCACTTCTTGCAAATGAAATTTGACATCAGGCTTAGGACAGCCACATGACGTATAATTACGATCCAGTTTCACATTTGTGAAACCTAATTACTATCAGAGTCTTCACTTGTAGCTCCAAAAATCCTTCCTCAACCATCATCTCAATTATCGAATGGTCTTATGTAAAGCATGACATTCGAAGCTCCACGCATCTCTATCGCGAGTCAACTCATCCCAAGCTCTCAACTGAATCTTGACGATCTGCTCGAGTTTCACCTTCTCGGCAGACAACTGATCTACCCATCGACAAAGTATGCGGAGTTCATCATCTTGATTTTCCTCTACTTAGGCAAGCTCCTGTTGGAACTGTTTTATTTTAGCTTCACTATTGAGGAGCATATTCGTTCTAAGCGATGGAGTCTTAGACAGAGATAATAAGAAGATGGAGATGAGGATGAAAAATTAGGAAGAGAAATAGTGCTATTTATAGCCTTCTCCAAATCTGAACTTCTAAGAAAATCACATCTTTTGAGATTTGATTGAACCGAACAAAGAGGCTAAACCTAGCCTAAAATTTGATCAGATCTATAACGGATCTCATGAATCTTCAATTAAGAGATCTCAGTCACATATCACGGTATAAATCTAGGGGCGAAATCCTAACAACCATCGCTAGTTAGCGAACATCACTAATCGATGAACTTTGCCCACACAGCTCAAAGTAAAGTGAGTCTCGCTGATACCTAGAATCAGCCGAACTTCACTGATTTCTCAACTTTGCCTCTACAATAAAGAGAACGAACCTCTTTCCAAATACAAAATTGGACAAATACAAACATTATTGAGCCTTCAATACGAGTCTACAACAAAGGAAACTATACTCAACAGTATACATCTAGCGACCAAGTAGATCGAAGATGATTTTCAACCCAAATAAGACGACTCGGGCCAGGTTTAACAATGCACCTCTAACTATTACCCAAAGTATTTCAATTCTAGCTATAAGTCAAATGCAGAATCTTTCGAACATTAGGGGGATGTATTGTAGACGGTTAAAATATATTTCATCTAGGCTACTATTCAATTTGGATTTAAGAAGTGAATGCTCATGAGCTAAAGGCTTCAAATGGGCTTATAACTTGAGCCCACGATAAGCTATAGTGAGGTTTGCCTAACAAAGTATGCGAGCCTCGCCACGCAGCCCATTTTTAACTTGACTCATTCAAGAACGGATTGACTCCTAATTCACACCCGAGGCTTTCAAAAGGCGTCAATAGTCGATCAAATCATGAGTCGAATTCTGTGTTAAAATTTAAACTCACAGACAAAGTTCGCCAATCAAAGAACTTCTCTCATAAACAATCTAAGTGGGCCATGACATCCACGACTTTAAAGAAGGCTAACCCGCATTCAAGCATACCTCGCCTAAACGTCTTCAACGAGCCTCGCCTAAACGTCTTTAACGAGCTTCGCCGAGTCAGTGAACCCTGTCAAATAGCTATTTGAGGGCTATTTTCAAGGAGATAATCGTTCCCACTATCTCCTATTTTGGTGGCCAACTCATAATTAAAGGTCATCAACTCTCTCTTTTAGTCTATAAAATGAGGAGACTGTTCATTCGGGAGGGGATCATATATAGATCAACACACACACACACACACACACACACACATAAAGAGAGATTACCAGCCTCGTACTTGTGTTTCTCTTGAGCTTCGGTTCTAAGAGAAGACTGAGATATCTTCCAAGCAACCAAATTCTCACCAATAGCAAAAGACCATTGTCTTAGTCGGTCTGTCAACGGAGTATAAGATTGACGCCCCATCGGCACACAGAAAAGAACCCTAGAAAATTATAATTTTTTTTTAGTTTCATTGTAAGTCTTCTAATTATAATTTGTGTCAATTACAAGTGGAGTTTAAGGCTTAATCTTAGAAATTAGAAGTGATTGCTCAAGTGATTAGTCTTTTCATTTGTTTAGTTAGGTTTTTCTTTTCTTCATCTTTAAAAAAAAAATCTTTTAGATCTTTTAGTTTTTTTCCTTCCGAAAAAGAAAATATTAAGATCTTATTATTAGGTTTTCAAAAAAATAAAAAGAGTTTTTACTGCTGCATGGAAGTTTACATTAAGGATAATACAAAAAATTTAGTCCTTATATTGAATTTGAATCAAAAGAAATGGCTAATTCTAATTCATTGTTTCTTCAAGACATGTGTTGTCCTACTAGGAATGCTATCCCAACTTGCATTAGACTTCTCAATATTAATAGTGCTAATTATGAGCTTAGACCTCACTTCATAGACATGCTTCCCAAATTTTTAGAAAATGAGTCTGAAGATGTCTATATTTTTATATCTAAGTATGGGAAAGTTTGTGTTATGATTAAGATTAGAGAGTTATCTGATGATGCAATTAAGTGCAAATTTTCCCCCTTTTGCTTTGAAAGATAAGGCTAAGAAATGGTTGTATAGCTTGCCCACAAATTCTATTTCCACATGGGATGAATTTATTACCGTCTTTCTAAAAAAAAATTCTAATTTGTAAAATGGTAAAGCTTAGAAACAATATTCAGTCTAGTATGATAATCTCAAGGAAACCATTTTAAAAGTAATTCAATAAGTTTAAGGATCTTCTTATCCAATGTTCTTATCATGATGTAGAAAAGTGTCATTTATGCCAAGTTATCTATGAACGATTGGATTATTCTTCAAAGATATCCTTAGAATCTATATGTCAAGGGGATTTTATGAAGAAAAATGCTGATGAAGCCTATGCAACCTATGCATTTTTAGAGAACTTATTCGAGAAAACCAAACAATGGGAACGCTATGATGAAAGAGCAACTTCATCAATTCACTCAACCAAATCCAGTGGTTTATCCTTAGAGTCGAATATGGTCTCTAAATCTGAGATGTCTACAATCTTATATCAGTTAAAAGCTTTAGAAATTAAAGATTGAGCTCCCACTCATATCAACTAAGTTTCTTCTTCAAGATGTTTTAATTGCTTCTTTGTCACGTATTTCAAAAGAACATTTTTTAGGAAACAACCAACCACTCAATTAGATGAACACTGCATTCCAACATCCAAAGAATGATCCGTTTTCTCTAACTTATAACCCAAGTTAGAGAAATCATCCTAATTTTCGGAATCAAACAAATATCCCAAAAAAATTCAAAATTTCACTTTCACTTCAACTCTTCAAATTCCTAAGGGAAATAGAGATCCGTTCAATACTCATAACAATTTTCATAATCCACAATTCAATCTTTTATACTAAGGTCAACCTCCTCATAATCAATTTGTAAGTCCCTTTCTACCGAGTTTTGACCATGAGAAACGATTTAATGTCTTAAAAAAAGATCTAGAAACTATGATGAAAGTATCTAAACGGCACAAACTTGTTGACTCAGTCATCCAACACTCTGATTTCCTTCATGCAAGTAGCAGGTTAGGTCAATTGTTAACTTCAACATTCAAGTCATAGCTAGACGGGAAACTCAACTAGGACAACTAGCTAGTGCTGTGAGTGAAAGAGAAAGAATTTTTTTTTTACTTGACCAGTTGCTAGTGCTGTGAGTGAAAGAGAAAGAATTTTTTTTTACTCGACCAGTTGCAAATCATAATATGCTGAACTTAAACAAATATTCCCTCATTCTGATAACTCTGAGTAATCACCATCCTCTTCTGATCACCAAGAACCAAAGACCAAACCTAAGCTTAATCTAGATATGTATAAGCATGTTGCTCCCTTTACAAATAAACTTAGACCTAGAAAAATCTCTCATCTTATGCAAAATTCTTAAAGAATTTGTACACTAAAAAGAGTAACTAATATTCCTATGAAAGTCTTCTTAGCTACTAATATTATTGACATTCTTTCAAAACCCATATCCCTAAAAAATAAGGATCCAGGTTGTCCTACTATTTCATGTGTTATAGAAAATACATTTATTGATAAGACACTTTAGACTTAGGAGTTAGTGTTAATGTTCTTTCTTATTCAGTCTATCAACAACTAGGGGTAGGAGAATTAAAACCTATCAGATGTACCCTCCAATTATTTGATAGATCTATGAAAATGCCCAACGGAGTGAAAGAGAAAGTTCTGATTGATTAGCATTGAAAAATAAAGATGCATGACTCTATTCCAATCTACCATAAAACATTGCAAAAATTATTAAAAATCTCGTAAAGTACGGAATGCAAGCACATCATAGGGTTTTTCATTTTAAACTTCTTTAAGATTTGAGGTAGAATTTTTAGCAAGAAGGTAGGTGGTGATATATGATGTGAGTTTTTAGTTTTTAATCCTTTATTCTCCATCTTTATTATGTGCCTCATAATAATAAGAATAATATAGAATTTGCTTTTCTCTTGTTTAGATAGCTTATTTTTCTTTCATTTAACGAAAATAGAAAAAGAGTTGAAGAAGAAGAAATAATAAAAATCACAAAGATAAAAATAGAGAGAAATTTTTGGCGACACTCTCCTCCTATCCATAAGAACTGAAGGTAATTGTAGATATTTTTATAATTTTGTCATTGCTCAAGGCTAGCAAATATAAATGCCTTTTGCTATTTGCTTTATTTTTACATTATGTATTTTGCATTGAGGACAATGTAAAATTTAGGTTTGTATTGAGTACAATGTAAAATTTAGGTGCGTGGGTGGGGACTATTTATCTTTTCTTTTTATCTTTTCTTTTCTCTTTTGTTTTATTCTTCTTTTCTTTCCTTTAAGAAATGTCACTTTCCAACTTGATGAAGTTAATTAATAATTAATTTATTTGATAAATTTTTAAAATTTTTAATTCCTAATTAGTTTTGTACTCAAGTTAGCCTTTTATGATAACTCTTAATAAAATTTTAAGAATAATTTTTTAAGTGTTATATCTTGCTATAGCTCTAATTTTATTTGAAGTAATGAAATTCTTTCATGCTTATCATAGAGTAGATAATAATTTCTCAAGTCCTCTTGATCCACACACACACACAAATTCAAGAAAATTAGTGCTAAAAATGCACATCAATAAAAATTTTAAACTCCAAGGTGATTCTATCATCAATAAAAATTTTAAACTCCAAGGTGATTCTATCTTATTAAGTTTAAGTTGACTGAGCAATTATGCCCAAGGAGTATTTCTATACTTAATAAATTGGGTAAGGATCTATTAACCCAAAGCTCATTACATGGTCACTTAGAAAAGCCTGATAAAGTAGAAAAAATTACCAAGGAATAAAAATATTTTTTTTGCGTGTGTGTATTCTTGGAAAATAAAATGGTCAAGAGGAATTGATTGAAATAAAGAGTTAGTGTGACGTCACTAGTTTTACACAAGTCTGTAGTCCAAAGTGAGCCAAAAAATGCCAAACCTGCAATGCATCCAACACTGTGTAACAACATATTTCACCATCATAGTAATATCTCTCCAGTGGAATCAAATACAAGAAGTACGAGTACAAGCAGATAGATTAAAGGTAATGATACAAGGAACACAATATAAAGAAAAGATCCAAAAATAAATGTAATCATGTTCCAACAAAAGAAAAGAAAATAAAACTGATATTCTGAAGTAAGAGAATAAATCTCTAAACACAAGAGTCAATTAAAAATAGTACTAAAGCACTCAGCCTCCGACATGAAATACATCTCTAAGATTGAAAACAAATAATAAGCTACTGTGGAGCACTAATTAACTACTAATAGATGACAAAAATCTACACTGAGTTCCCGTCAAGCTGCGACTCTCCGAACGCCTGACTCGCTGCCTAAAAAAGATGGAAATAAGCGTCAAAGCGCTAGCGAGAACATATCCACCGCCCCTAGGGGGAGAGGGTTAGTTGTATAAAAATACAAGTTATAATATATATATATATATA